>DWMG01002596.1:0-12994 GCA_018244855.1 Elbella merops
GATTACCCCTAATGTGGGTAACTCGGACGCGTAATTTTTGTTAGTGGGGACTGCGTACGCGCCGTCCCCTATACAAATATATAAGTTATTACGATAACAGAAGCAAAATAAATTATCAGATCTGTAGCAGAATAAGTTTCGAATTTAAAATGGAATTGACAATTGATGGAAATCATACACGGCGAGTGTAAATTGGAGGGATCATTCTGTCTTTAAAAACACAAACATAAAAACAAATTGACAACAATTAAACAACTTCTTTAACCACACAATGATGAATAAATTAAAAATACCTTTTTTTACCAGGAAATAAAAAATTAACTATAATCCACGCTTGTTAACATTACTTGGTTACTTATTATGCTAGTCACACAGCCTTTTATTAACACTGTAATGGAACTATATGAATTTTTTTAACAGTACTTATTAATGGTTCACTCAATTATTTAAATACTTGCTATGAAACGTTCAGTTGTAACAGTGAATTTTATAAGTGGCATATAGATGAAATTGTTACTTCTATGTAGTTTAAAGTACCTGTAAGTTTTTCAAGTAATCAAATGAACAGTACTCTTTGATAATAATATATCATATTGCCATGGGCGTTTCCAGAGGTTCATATACACCCTACTATCTACTGCAGTACAATATAATATGTATTAACTTTTAATTTTCCCTTGTATACAACATATACTTAATGTTTAGTGTAGGTGTCTTCATGTAGTGTTGTAAGGCAAACATGTGCGCTGAACACAGCTAAAAATCTGATGTGCCCCCCCTAGCCCAGACCCTGGGTATGCCCATCCATATTGCTAAAACTCTAGGAACAAAAGAGTTATCTTAAACTTTTAAGATAGGCTGCTTTTTATTCACACACAGGACAAATATTCACATGATGTGTAACTTATTCTTTTTATGTTTGTATAACTACTGCCCTGTATTTGTTTTCATGTTTTCTATATAAATATGTATTATGTCATTTGTTCTAAGATATTAAAAGATAAATATTCCAACACTATTGTCCAACACTATTGAGATTTGGCCATAAATGACCTATTAGTCAACATCGGTACTATAATCCTAAACAAGTATTATGTGATTTGAGGTAATGTTTATTAAATGTATTCTTTATGAGACTAGAACTAGTAATTGATGAATACTTTTTACTGACTCTGTTCCTATTTATTTACATTCGACTGTAAATCACTCAGTACTAGGGCCCGTAAAAATAAAAAAGGAATGAAACTTTTTATTTCAGAACCATTGAAAGCAATTCTATTATTTATGAACAGGCGTAACAGGTTTCAGATTGTAAATGTAACATTATGAATTATCCATGATATATAAAATAGAACTGATTTGTAGTATCACACTAATGACGTTTTAAAGAGACCATGTGACAGTATATACATTGCAGTATATAATGCAATAGCAATTTTTAACATTTTTGTCTCCCTGGCATTGTTTGTTCTCTGTAATATACAAAACTGCTGAACTGATGTGGATGATATTTTCACTGACAGATAGCTATTGTAATGAGGAGGAGTAAGTTACAATACGAAATGTAACTCTACGGTTCTCGGAACTTAAGTAAAGAGTTCCGTGAAAAACAAAGTAATCTGTCTAGACCAGTTTTGACAAAACTTAGTGCTACGCGAATTCACATCGCAGGAATGGATAGTTCTTAATGTAGGGGACGGCGCGTACGCAGTCCCCACTAACAAAAATTACGCGTCCGAGTTACCCACATTAGGGGTAATCGCAGGGGTCAACCCAACCGGAGTGCAATGGAAAGGTCTCGCCCTGGGGGAACCGCCTTCGTGATCACGGTATCCCCTACGCCAGGTAAGTATGAATTGCGCTGCGCCGAGCGACTGGTTATAGTGTTCGTTAAAAAATCTTAACACCGCGATTCAGAGAACTATCACAGCGACATCTACATTAAACTTTATAAACAAAGTTTGCTTATGTTACTGGTATAGCGACATCTAGTGGAACTGTGATAAAATTTTTTTTCAATTATTAGAAAGTTTATTCATTTTTACAAACGAATTACGAAAGCCAGTGTATTAATGTTTGGTTTAATTTTGTTCAATAAGTGATGATAACATTAAGAGTTATATTATTAGATTCATCACATTAACACAAAATGTAGTACTTGAGCTACTGGATATTGTGCATAGGTTTGGATATGTAAACTAAATTCTCTAATTATTCCCTAACATTATTTTATCATGAGTGGCTTGTTAGGTCATAATTCATACTGAATACAACACAAATTCTGGCAAATTCATAAAACTATTACTATGTCCCATGAATCAAAGTATTAACTGATCTTCTATTCATCAAACAGACAGGAAACCACTAATGAATATTTGTGGTACCATAGATTAATTTCTCTCGGGTAATTAATCATATAAACATGGTAACCACCGATTAAGTTTCCTATTGATTAGTTCCCATCATTTATTTGATCTGTCATGTATAGGCAGTACCACTATTTGTACTATACATATAAATACAATTGTTGAGACCATTTGTAACATCAAAATAATAGCTTTCCAATTGGTTTCCATGAAAGTATATATGGTATATCCTAAAAATGCTATTTTAAAAATTTGGTCTGTCTGGTTGTTCTAGGTAATCTCCAAAACGGCTCAACCAGTTTTGATAGAAAAATTGATTGGCCGATAATTAGATAGATTGGCTGATGTTATGAGAAGTAACTTAGGCTATTTTTATTTTAGAAAAAGTTTTAGATTTTTATACAAAAACCTTAAACCATAAACTGCAATAAACCCCGGGAACAAAGTCACAGACTTAGCTAGTTATAAGTTAGTATGCATGGTCCAAATGTTTCAAAACCAACTTTCAAATAAAGAACTAAAGTTTTAGTTCAACATAAAGATAATGTCGTGGCAGTGATAGCCTAGTGGTTAAGAATTCAGCCCCTCACACCGGGGGTGCCAGGTTCAAACCCATTGCACACACCTCACCTGAATACCTTAGAATGCATATATATATAAAAGGACAATGATAAATATTCCAGAAACCCATCAGGTCTGTAATAATAAGCCATATTTGGCAGTTATGTAATTATAGTAATAACTAGAACTGTAAATGTTAATAATAAAATTCTCAAAAAAGATTCTTGCCAACATTTCCTTCTCCAATACTACTGCTCAAGACAGATATATCTCACAGTATAGATTACACTCTGTCATGACATTTACCTTGTCTAGAGTTAAACTGTCCAAGTGAGAGTGGAGCCTTTCCAAATAGCTTCCGTTTCAAGTTGTGTGTGTGCCAGTGCTGTTTGTAGTGAGAAGTTTGCTGAGCACGAGATTCAAATGGGCCCACACCACAGCACGAACAGCAATTGCCATCAGATGCACCATTCAAGGTTAATGCATTCAGTCTTTTGAGAACACTCACTTCATCCACTGTAAAAAACAAACTGTTATGATAGAAGTATTTTAGGTCATATCAGATTGGAATATGGCAATTTTTAATTATATATTGACAGAATATTGAAATACATTAAACATATTAATTTAATTTTTATTAATTTAATTACAGAATACATTTAAATTTATTAGGAGAATAATTATTTGTATGTATTATATTGCATATTTCTCTATATGATTGTTACTTATTTAGAAAAGTCATTGTCTCAGGCCAATCAGATAGAGATTTCTTGACATAATGCTGGCTTAAACATTAACAAACAGCCTTGTTGGAGAAGTGATTGCAAGTGTGATTGTTGGTCGAGAGAATCAAGGTTTAACACCATGTACAACAATATCTTCATATATAATTCATATATAATTGTATTGTATAAGTTGATTGTAAGTTAAAAATAGTGAAAATACGATAATCGCTTTTATAATATACAATACTAAAACCTGCATGTAATATTGTGCAATAATGTATAATCCTATATTAAATATTACAGATATTCCACAAAATAAATTAATTCCTTATATTTTATTATATATTTAATAGTATGGGAAATAGTATGAAATGGTTGCAAATGACTAAATATTCATATACCTAATTCAATACTAACAAATACGTAACTTCCCAACTGCTTTTGAAGCAATAAACAACGTAATCCATAATAAACCGACATAAAAACCTTTTTGCATACCTATTTGATGCGATTCCGTTATCATACACGCTGCTATTCTTAAACCTTTAATTATTTTTTCAAAATCGTCCAGTTCAAATACTCTCACTATTCTAGGTCTAACGATGTCTTTATATGATGCCATTTTGAACTAAGTTTTTACGATACCATAAAGATATTACTTATTTCAGACACACAATAACACAGATTATTTCTATCTTTGTAATTTTTATGCAATGGAAAATATTATGAAATGAATGTAATAATTTTGAATTACAATATAACCTAAACTATTCACATTTGACAAATATAACTTCAGCACGAGTGACACTTGTAACTTTCAAATATGACTGTGGCACTGACAGATATTAACTTACGTGTCAAACACGGCAACTTTCGGAATGTCAGATGTCAGAATATTATTTACAGGAATTTAAGCGAGGGCTGTAAACCTTCTGGGTTTTTCATGTTTTCATAAAACTTTTATAGCTTCACATAAGTCTATTACGGCAAACAATTACAAACTAGAGAATTAATAGAAGAACATAATTGCTTATTAGACATATTTGGCGCTTGGTATACTTTACATACATCCTAAATTGTTTTATTGATTGATGTATATTATTTTCTTGAAAACATTCAACACGTGTATTTTTCTTTCAACTCATTACAATTCCACTGTTGGAATACGGGTCTCCGCTCATATTGAGAGGGTTGAGGCCATAGTCTGCCACGCTGGCCGTGTTGCTTTAGAATTTATAAAAAAAAATATATATATTTTCGGTGTGTGAAGTCTGCCAACCCGAACTTGGCCTTATTTAAAATAATATACGACCATTTTATCGTTCCACAATGGTCGTATATTATTTTAAATAAAATTAGTCATTTATATGTCATTTCTGCTACTGCATAATAGATGGCGGTGGTAGTATTACCTAATGGAAATTAAATATAATTAAACTGTTATTGCAATGGTACATATACACAATATTTTTAAATAATATTATACATATCTAATACAACATAATTTGGTATTGTTTTCACGTTCTCTTTCTGTTTTATGAAATACATTTATAGACATGTAATATTTCGACTCAACGTTAGATGGCGCTGATTAGGATGCAAAATTCCTATCGTTGTGTTGTTTGAATAGATTTTCAAATTTTAAGCTTATAAATCCCAGTATTATTGTGTTTTCATAACACATCCAGGTTTATGTAAGCAAAATCGTGGCTACAGACCTGAGCAATAAGATATGTGGCAAGATTAAGTCTTCACAGAATTAACAGAAATATAACTTTTAACGTTTTGTAAAATCAGTAAAATTTTTGGTTCCTTTTGTATCTGACACTATGACTAAGATAAGATTTATATGAAACATTTGCGTTTCTAGGCCTCACAGAACTGGTTCTGGGATAAAAATATAGGATACTTCCTCAATGTATAAGAGGACTCTAAGCTTCAGAATATGCGCTATTATTATAGTTTAGTATAATATGTATTACACTATGAAATTACGTTTGTGATTCAACCCAATCACTATAATAGTATTAAGAGCACCGCACTATTCGCTAAGAGATGGCGTTGCACACATGAAACAAACTGCGAAGTTAATAATAATCTTTCTTATTGAAACCTTTTTAGTACTTAACGATTTATTGATAGCAGTCTTTTAAAACAGGCTAATCCGAATATTATATTATTAACGCAATGCAACGACTTTCGGACTCCAACTCATTTTAATTTCAGAAAGGTTGCTGTTCTGTGAAAATGTGTGTGTGTGATGGGTTGTTTTATCTAGTATGAAGGAGTAGACAGACACGAGGTGACACCAAACAGTTATAGCGGTGACATTGTACCTATATGAGTTTAATGAAAAATGGCGTATACCAAGTATTTGCAGGATGTATGCAGTTTGACACACTAACGCTTTTTATATGGGTCAGTGGATAATAAGTATCATTTAATCGCTTCGCATGTAAGCAATGTACGTACTATTGTTCGGTTACTCTAAAGAAATGTGCCTGTTTTTCGATATTGCAGTTGACTACACTATATCTATTATTTAAAATTCTTTATCATTATATAAATAAAAAATAATAAAAAAAATTTGTTTTCGACAAAGACGTGTATAATTATTTCGTTTCAATCAATTATAACACTCATTTATATTCTGTTAGGTAAAACTGCGTTATTTTCAGATGTTAAATCACAACCCCTCCATTATTTTCAAGAGTGTGGTAGGCACATACGAGACCATCAGTTATAGCCAATACGCTACCACCGCAACTAAGACAGTTAAGGGAAGCAGGTATAGGTACCCAGTCTCGCTGAATAATTCAAACAACATGAAATATACAGAGTTCTTAACGTCAAATACTTAGTTTGCAAACCAGCATACCTGCTTACTTACTTGTATCCCATAAACTAAAGAACTAATTATCTTTTGCGGTCCGTACTAAATTTATTCTCACAATATTAACTTTCCATTCCTGGCGCTGCTGCAAGACATCTCTTTAAGAGATGAGCAGCGCCATTATACAAAATTTCTTTAGTATTATTTTCGTGTGTAATATTATTATCTGTGCACAAATTGTTAAATTAATAAATAAACAAAGTGCAAATATTACCAAACGTGATGTTTGACACATAGGTGAATTATTCAGTTTAAATAAATTGAGGATCGTATCGGTACTATTGTAGGTATACTATTTTCTGCTATCTGAATGTCTGATACAATATTATTTTAATTTATAATTACGAGGAAACGTAAATTTTAACTTTTCCGTCGGAGAAACACGTGCTCAACATGTTTACTTGAAAAATGACGATGGAAACAAAGAGAAAGAATTTAATATTGTATTAAAAATAATTAAACTTTAACTTCAAAGCTACTAAGCCTTATTTTAAGGAAAAACTATAATGAAAACAATGATATAATCTTGTGAATATAAATTTGCTCGTATCTTGAAAATTTTATTCTAGGCCAAAATTTTCAACACATTATTAGGCAAATAGAACTTGTACTGAAGCTACATTCTAAAGGATTTCACATTAAGTCGCTTGGGAATGTAGTAAAATGAAAAAACCACGAGTGTGTAAACTATGAGTAACAAAATTCGATATAATGACTTATATAGGTATATTAAAACAGTTATTACGAATCTGTGTTAAAAAATTCCAAGAAATATGCAACAAATTTCCCAAAGTTGAACCAGGGTATTCTATGTAGAGATTTCAAGACACAATTGTGAAATATTTATAGGCTTTACTTTCTAACTTTTTTCTGGATTGATAAATTCGTTTTCTCAATGGGTTTGCGAACGTAAAAACCCCTTTTGATTCCAAATAACACTTAGATTTAGTGTCTTCCGAGCGCTATTAACCGATTGTATTAACACTTAAGTAAGATTGTAATATTGCTATATACTCGTATTATATAATGTTAAAAACACTAGCATAAGATTCAGTTTTGAAACAAATTTGTTTACAAGAATTCTGAGCCATAAACTTACCATTAACATACTTACCAACAACTTATAAATTATAATCCATCATTTTATATCTACAAACTCTACCTATGTCTGTCGTAATAAAATAATTAATTAAACATTAAAATTACAGCACATTGGAATTAATTTAATATATATCATAATTTCAATCGCATTAACTACGCGCAAATATGTTGGATTCTTGTTAAATTGAAAGCAGTTTCGAGTACACTCGCATTGTTAATATGACGAAGATAAAAAGGAAACGAGCAAGAGAAGACGTCTTTGGTAAAATTTATGTTCTATATGATCTACATGTACACAGTACAGTACAATAGGCATCAACGATAAGCTGTAGGTATGATATTACACCTACCAAACCATTTTGGGAGGAATTTGTCAGTTGACCAGATACAAGTTACTTACTACCTGGATACATGTCGAAAATGCTACGAACGAAACTATAATACAGAGCTTTGGGATCTTAAATTAATGACGAATAATGTTACAGTACTAAAATATGTTACCACAAGAATGTTTAGCAAAGGGGAAGGCACTTCTGAGTCAACGCCTCCGAAGCAACAGTTTGGCTTGAATCCAAAGCAACACCGAAGTTTCAGGCTCGCTGAAAATATTTTTTTGCGATATATGTACCCTGTATAGCTACCACATGCTCAGTATTAAATATTATAACGCACTATTTAATAAAAAAATTCCCATACACTTTTCTTTTATTTTCATTTGGTCATTCCTCCTTTTAATGCCAATAGAAAAGACATTTCTTTATCACGTTCTATCCAAAATTGTAGATATTTTTGTAAAATGCATTTTGCCATGGATTCTTTTCGACAGAGCGTAGTAAGATTTATTACTTAAAAATAACCGAAGAACTTTTAGACTAACATTGTGACAAAGCGGTATAATTTAAAGTTGATTGATGACGATTGACCTAACCATAAATAGCTGACTATGATTTATAAATTCAGTCATTATGAGTTGTGATAGAATTCTTCATGTGTCGCAGTGACCACTAAGCACTTTCGTATCGTCGTATACTATCTACTGAGGCTTCGAATCGAAAAAGGTAACACGCTACCCTTTTTATTGTGTTATCTGAAGGTCCTTCGATGCTGATCTATTTGGTAATAGTTCGAGAAACCACTAACATATATATGTACTGTACTACATGAAATGTAGGAGTGTCTACATTAATTGCACAACGTAGTTTATTTTCTACATCGTTAAATTTAACGATGTAGAATATTTAGGGGTCGTTTAATTATACGACTCCTAAATAATTTTCTTGTATTGCCTCAACATTTAAAATCACAGTATGGTTTTCCCAATACAGCAGTAATAGACTTGTGGCTTACAATGTGCGTTTTAAGATTACCTAAATATCACTTGTTATAACGGCAAAGGCATACATCGTGAGAAAACCTGAACAGCTTATAGTTAACAAAAGAAAAAAATCTCTAAGGCGTGTGAAGTCTGCCAACCCGCAGCCAGCCAGAGCCAGAGTGCAGACTATGGACCTTAACGCTCTCATTCTGAGAGGAGACATGTGTTCCGACCGCTGTTGAAATTGGTTATATTGGTTGGTTATATTCCACTGAATGAGAAATTGGTAAGGATAGTCGTAAGTCTAGGGCACGGAATACCTAAGATTACATGTTTCACATGAATAAAAATGTTTTTATACTCGTATATTAATGCGATAATGAACAACATATAAAATTGGACCACATGGAAACCCCATGGAGTCCTGTCTCAATTTATATCAACTGAAGATAACTGTCATTAGTAACCCATTCATGGTTAGAATAAGAATAGACGATAATTTCGTTTCGTAATTTGGAGACGTCTATTGAGTACGTCAATCGAAATAAGGTAATTGCCATGTCCTAATTTGGCTTCTCACAAAATTGATAACGATAGAAAATATTTCTATTCAATCTATTCGTCAAATATCGAGTTCTGAATTCGTCTAAATTATGTTGTGATTACTGAGTAAATGATGCTTTGAGTGTTGAGAATGTGATGATATTTTGGGACTGTATTACATTATAACCTTCATAGGTTTCACCTACAATATCCCCCATATAAGGTTTGCTGTCATACAAAATTTAAATTGCTCATATTCGTATTTGTCTTAGAAGTTTTTATTCGAGCGAAGTCTTCGAAATAGTGCTTGTGTGAATAGGGTGATAAATGTAGTAGAAACGCGGCAGGCCGTAAGGATAGATACGAGTATATTTAATACTCGGAGCGCCCCGTCTTCCCCGTAAGGGACCTGGTACGATAATGAATTATACAATTGCCGAGCTAATTAATATATTTTTATAGTCTAATACCAAGTATCTATTTTGTATTTTTAAACCCTATCTAAGAGGGCTCATTTTAATATATCCTTTGAGGTAGGTTGCACTATTGATTTTTTAAATGAAATATTCTTTTGCGCCCCAAAGTTTAGGAAGATTATTTAAACGGGGAGAGGGGGGGGGGGGTTAAATTACAGTGGCTTGTTACATCCCTATAGTGGGTGTTAATGTAGTTATGGTTGTTGTGCATTTTTATTGTAATAGAAATATTGTTATTTTTCTTGCTTGGTCGAGAATATTCTACCATGTTACTTTGTTAAGAAATAGAAAGACAAATAACCATTAGAAATCACACCCATTGCATTAAAATCAAATCCCTTTAAGCTTTGTTTCTGTCGGAAGACAAGACATCGGATCAACAGTACGATTATATACATACTTACATTTTTTATTTGTTTAATATTTATTACGTACAAGAAATAAACTAAAATGTGTGTTGTTATGGAAGGTATAGTTTACTAATCTTACCACTCAAAAGTTGCAACATTCTGTATTAGCATCAAAGCCGCAAAACGCGGACGTTGCTGATTGATTAATTATTTTTGCGCGGCACATTGACTCAGATACTGTACGAGGGGAGAAATTCAAAGCTTAATTCGCTTTGATTTTAGTATTGTCCATTATACATTCATGTTGACGTTAATTAAACATAGTAATCAAAATAGTAATGGATTTAAATGTTAATACTTTATACTTTAATTTAGGTGACATGAGGCCTGTAGTATCCGAAGGGGTAGGCACCATGAAATAGATGGTGTACCTATTGCGGTACACCGGCCACATATTCTAACTTCGAGGCACTACTAGACATTTGTACTAGAAAATTTAAGTTACAAAATCCAATAGTAACCAACCATCCAGGAATATTCTCCAGCGAGAGCGACCCTCGGCTTGATACACTGTCACGTATTGTATTATTAGATAAAATGCCCAGGCAGTATAAGTTTGAATTAGTCGTGTTCTAATCAAATTGTTTTAACAACAATCTCTCACGCGATGGATATACGAGTAATTGCAGGGGATGAACTGACCCTCGCCTATGTTTTCGACCTATATTTAAATGTATAGGTCAGCAATATGAACGCGTCTGCAACCCTGACACGGTAACAAATTGCCAGCGATGCGTGCGACGGAGCAAGGCCGGGAACGATCGACTATCGAAAAGGGGATAAAGGCAAATCACGAACGTTTCCGAGTTTTGAGGGGAGTACATTAAACAGTTGATCCCAGATATTATCTTTAAACATCAATCATTATCAAAATATTAGTTCCTGCTAAGTCAGAAGAAAGCAGTGTCGTCTTCTTTCAGATCTAGTGATTTAAATATGGGCGAATCTTCTCCACTTGCTGGCTGCTTTCACATATCAACCACACTTGCCCGTTGTAAGTCTTCTGCCAGGAGTTATCAGGGTGGATCATAATATGCAACACGTGTGACCGTCGCTAAGAAAAGTAGCTCGCAGTCATATTTTGTTTTGATGGCTATAGGTTTCCGTTCCGATCTCACGAACATTATCGTTTTGTGAACTCTTTCTGGCTCATTAATTTACTCCTCTTTAAGTATTGTAACGTTATAAAAGTATTTCTTAATATATTTCTACTGGAAGGGAAAAGTTACACGGCTATAAAAGGCAAAAAGATTGTTAATAAACTTACTTTAAGAATTTCAAAGTTCTTATATAACAACAGCAATGGGTAAAAATAATTTTTAATGGAAAAGGTATCATTCGCACAATGTAACAAACTAGGTCACTGCGGCTTTAAGCTTAAAGCATCATTGACGTCAGCAGACGTCAAACTTGTGCCTGTGTGCGTTGTAATACTGTGTACGCGTGTATCGTAAAACTGTGCATGTGTGCGTCCGTGTCAGGGCCGCAACGGGAAACGCATTATATAACAGGTTTTTGTATGAAGTTACGAAAGGCTTTTACACAGGCACAGCTTAGAGTATACAAAAAAACCTGTAAAGTTCTGTGAAGTCTGCCAACTCGCATTTGGCCATCGTGGTAGACTATGCCCTTAATCCGCGTATTCTGAATGTTGACTATGTTTCAACCGCGGAATTACAGAAGGTTCTAGAGAAAAAAACTACATACGAGTACCTGTCCTTAATGAGCTGATCACTCGATTCTACGTATAAAATCATTTTATTTCTTATGTAACATTTTTGTAAGTACTAACGGATCCGTATGACGTAAATGCGCGGGGATGCGGGGGTTGTATTATGCGCACCCCTAGCTGATTGGTCCACGCATTTCAGCCTGGCCCCCGCCCCTGAGTTTAGTTCTCTCGCCGGCTTTGAGCCCTGAACAGTCGTCGACCGGAGCTCACAAGGTAAGGACCTATACCACAGCACACCATAAGTCTCTTACGAGATGAAACTCTGACTATTATCAACGGCAATTAAAAAAATCTTTTTGTTTTAGATGAAGAATCAGGAGTTTGCCAGCGTACCGGATGCGGAGATGCAGAGCACCGAGCAGAGAAACTCCGACAGAACACCCGTGGCCTCCTGCAGCTTCAGCCAAGGTGTGGTGCCGCCTCCTGTTCAAGTTCCTCAAGCAGCCCAAGAGAGGTAAGTGGATTTTAATGTAAATTACATTTTTTCGGGCTTTATGGTGTTTTTGTTAATTACGGTGCAATAATCGCGATTATTCGTGTAAAATTGGCGAACAGGTTTTATATTTGATTCCTACAAGTGAAGTTCGAAAATTAAAATCAAATATTTTTACGAGATAGTAATAAATTCTTAAATAATTTTTTTAAAAATTTGCGGAATTTTTCTTGGACATTTTGATTGACATTAGGATTTTTAACATTAAAATAGGTCATTTTTAAGTGAATATAAAAAATATGGAAAAATTTGTGGGCAAATATGAAATGAAATTAAAAACCGTATTTTTAGGTGAATTTAACGGATTATTAAATTGTATATGGAGGACTTGCGGGAGAATTTGTTTATTTTCGATTGATTCAAGCGGTATATTATCTAT
>DWMG01002597.1:0-12993 GCA_018244855.1 Elbella merops
TCCACCTTTGTCTGGGCGCAAAAAAAAAAGCCGTGAAACACAGTACGTTTCCGGAAGCGACTACGAACGGATCAACAAGCGATAAAAGGAAGTGATTTCTGCGAATACCAGCGATATCATTAAGAATGAATAAACAGTTTGTGGACTCTGAGAGCAACTTTTATTCGTCATCCTCTGCGAGTACATCGCATCGTTTCCAGCCGCCAATCTACGTACCTATACGTAACAGTATGTTTCTATACAATAATTTATACTTATTAATGACCCTCTGAACATTGTTGTGGATAGTTGCACCATTGCTATACAAAAAACGGTTACACTGTTGCGTAGATGGTAGTACTATCGACTAAACGAAACAACACTCTTCGTAAGGGCATTTTCGACTATTTGTAATGTATTATCAGATCTGGATAGCATCCTCAGATTCAATTCAAAAGATAAAACTAACCTTTCCCATGAAACCAGTTCCACCAGTGATGAAGACGGACCTGCCAGCATAGAACTGGGGGATCAGCGCGCCTGTCGGCGTCTGTGGTCGGGCCACCATGCTGGATCCTGGCAAACGAAAAAATTATGTTATCAATGGATAATGGATTATTGCTTAATTAACGAACATAACAAGATGCTATATTTGCCCGAAGGTGTGAGCAGAGTCACTCCTCTGCAATACGCTTCCTTTCTTTTATTTCTCTTAGTTGTATTCTAGTATCTATGGATTTCGTCAATTGTGTTAACGGATGTGTATACTTATATATTTAACTATACTAACGTTATTCACTTTAAAAACGCAATATCACGCCTGCAATCTCCAAAGAGGTAAGCAGAGGAGTGTAGTACACTGCCACGTTTCACCAGTCGCGTTTAAGTCCCATGGAATAGGTGATGAGCCTATTGACACTAGAAATTTTAAATTAGAAAAATATAACAGTACCCGGGGTGTAAGGGGTTCCAATCACCACCTCAGGAACCCAAGCCAACCTTACCTGCACGGGATACACCCTGCTATAACAGACGCTCAGACATACACAGGCATATAACAGACAGAGGCTCTGGCGACCGACTGATTGCAGTATAGCGCAGCCTAAATAGGCACCGCTAAATGCCGATGGGCAGTAGCATCGGCGGTGCGAAGAACCGTGCCCTGAGATCTCCAACCGGCGTGCCCAGCGTGGAGATTACGGCCCTAAACCCCCTTTTTGGGGAGGCCTTTATCCAGCAGTGGACTAAGATAGGCTGATGATGATGATGATGATGATGAGTAGAACCCGACTCGGGATTTGAACCCAGGATCTCCCGATCAGCAGTCGCGGTCGCAACTACTCGACCAACGAGGCAGTTAAATGTATTTTTTATATGAACAATAAATTAAACGGTTTTACAACTAATTCATTATTAATTAATTTTTTTATACACTTCATACCGATAGATATATTCACGTTCGAAATGTACTCGAATCATAATTATAATTACTGTCAGTTAATTTCTTTGTCAGACAATTACCGTAACAGCGTTAGGTCGTTAAATACGAATATAACAAGGGAAATAACATTTTATTTCTAACGTGACATCACGGCAGGAGGTACTTCCGCGAATTTGTGGGCAAAGGTGTGCAGTATTTCCACTTGTCACCACTTACGTTAAACGTACCATGGAATAGGGGTCTGTTTATTGCCAAATATCGCCCCAGACTTCCAGATTAGAAAAATGGGGCTTTTTTATGAATATAGTATACAATTCATTGCGTTGACTGGTTTATAATATTTTTCATATCCCACAGCTGAACACGAGTCCCTGCCTATATAGTGGCAGGACTGAAGAATACTTCACCACGCTGGCTCAGTGTGGGGCGGCAAAGGATTCTTCTGTTGAAACTCGATACAACGTCGATAAAATTTAACAATTGTTCCCTAACGATAAAATTCAAGACCGTCTACCCAACGTGTCCTCCGAAGGACTGAAATGCTCATGAGAATTTGCCAATATTGTCACCCGTCCAATTGCTGACCGCGCGGCATTGCTTAACTTTACATATAGATTTCAATCTGCAACCGCGTCGGAGCTACTGGCACTAGTAATACGTAGTTAGCATACCTATATTTAAACACACGGATTTCCATTTTAAAATAATGCGTACTTCGCGTAACATCGTGATATTGGTTGTAGGTAAATATTACAAAATTAAATGTTTCTTTTATTAACAATGAACAGAGTAATATTCAGAATGTCTAGGATGATGCGTCAGATCTTCATCAAGACTACCAACAGTGACCTTTATACATATTACACATTTATATCTCCAGACTCCAGTCTAGAACGCAGGTTTCCTTTCAAAATGAGAGGGAGTGAGGCTTAAGGGAGTAAGTCTTTCACGGTCGCCAAGTGCAGTTTAACAGACCGAACATGCTTTGTGGAATATTATAACGAACTATAAGCAGCTTACCAAAACACATCACGGTCTTTTGACCAAACAGTAACATTAATTCTCGTCAATCATTTCATTTTTATATTAAGAAATTATTTTTTACTTTTTAGGTTGATTAACTATAATATGTTTTTTTTCGTTTTTAAACTATATTTAAATTAATGCTTACTTTTATTTTTATTTTATTTAAATTAATGCTAACTTTGATGTGAAACATCTATAGCCGCGGGTAAAATCGGTTTTAATCGGTTCAAATTAAAGTTAAATCGGCTAAAATTACGTATCAAGCATGCCGACTGTTAGTTTAATATTATAATATAAAATAATAATGATAGAAAGTCTATAACGATATTTATATAACTCACCTAATATTAATCAACATCACCATGTCTACATACCCCCATAAAAGCCTCCCCGTGAGAAATTTGACCATAATATCCGTGCTGACAATACGGGTTGGAGATCACAGGGCACAGCTTTTTCTGATAGCGGGATGATGTATATATATGATATTAGAGCCTGATGTTAGTATTTTACGACTCCTTAACATGACAATAGCTACATTAGGTAGAACAAACAATACTTTATACTTTTAGACGGTTGGTGCAAATAGTTTTGTTTGTACAACGTTCTAGTACTTCTTACACTTGTGATAATTATGTAGTTGGTAAATGGTTTTTCTATAATTGTACAAGTGTAAAAATACTGAAACAAACAAGATGATGTAAGTGGTAAAACATGAAAAAAAATCTATTTATTATGTATCATAAATCTATGTAGGTATTAATAATTCTGTTTCCATTGCCGCCTTTTTATATCTGTCAAAAAAGTCAACTTAGTTCGCCCAATCAAGTACATCAGTATATTTCAGTCCCGAATATTTTGAATTCGTTCACAAAATTAAAAATATTCTAATTATAATTGGCTACGGTAATTTGACCAACACTTCACTATTACAAAACACACAATTCCTTAACGTTTAGTATTTCTCGTTGTAACATGGAAACGTAAATATTTTAATATTGAATTTGCGTATACATAGTACATGTAATGTACAGCAGTGGACTAAGATAGGCTGATGATGATGATGATGATAGTACATGTTGTATATAACTGGTGAAAGGTGGGAGTGTTCTACATTCCTTTGTCTACCCCTTTATCGATTACATGCGTGATGTTACGTTTTTTTTGAGGTTATGTATTGTCAATATTATAATGCAACAGTTTTAATAATGGTATTTATGTGTTATGTGTATTGTTGGTTATTGACATTTTATGTTTTGCTATTTTTACAACATTTTGAAAAAAACAACATTTCTATATAACTGTAAATTAAAAATACGTGCTAAAACTATATTGCAACAATAATTTACATTAGGTTCTAACGACTACGATAGGAAACATGTATGTCTTAGATTTCTGAATAATGTCATCTAACGCGCGCGATGTGAGTCGGTACTGTGCCAACGTGTCAGAGCATGGTCTTAACTGTCCTATTATGACTAGGAAACTTATGCAATAACAAAAAAAATGACAATGTTGATCACATAACAACAGGATATTATAATGATGGGGGAGTCAGGAGTCTTCAAACCCGGCTTCCATATATGAAGAGAGTTATGAATATCGAAAGGAACGTTACGCTAAGAGTAGAGATATATAAGTAGATACTTGAGATATTTGTCACTTTGTGCTGTCTGCCTACCCCGTGCGGAACGTGGCTGGACGATGTAACAATAAAAATAAGATGCGCGTAAATAATATTACGCAACAAATAAAAATGCTTAGGCTCGTAAACCGTTGTTCATAGACAGGTAGAGGGGCATAGGGGTAGAGGACACAGAGGTAACGTACACAAAATACAAAGTAGGTACCCATTCGCGATGTAATGTAAAGTGTTGTAACGTTACATTTTGTAACGTCCATATGCGCAAATTAACGTTACGGTATCGCTAACGTCAATATACCAGTTAGCACATTCTCACTTTGAACTAGGATATTGTCTTATGATACACCCGATGTGTGTCCACCCACTGTTTGTGCACACACGACTTGTATACCTACCAAACACTTGTATGGCAATGGACGAATATGACAGTTGTTTAACATGTGTCAATAGATAATGAACTTGAAATACGAAGGTGATACAGTCTAGCAAATAGGTTCGTGGCATTTTTTCGCTGTCGTTCAAAGTAATTAATAACTATTTGTGCGAAAAAGTATTAAGCTTGGACAGCTTGCGATCAGGCGAAGTGGAGTTTATAAGAATTTTACGTCCCGTTGTGGTCTATTAACTGCTGCTGGATCGAAATTCGAACCAATATTACTTTAATTTTGTTTCATTGCTGTTATAGCATTGAAAAATGTATAATAATTTGTAACAGCATTATATTAGTTGTATAAATACGGAAGTACGAGTATATTTAAAGTCCATATGCCCAGCAATATGTAATTTGCATATTTTGCTACCTTGTTGCTGATGTAATATTGAATAATAGAAAAAAATAATATGTTTAATTGATGTATGCGATATGTTCAATGGAAAGCGTGTAATATGTTCAATTTGATAAGTAAGTATTTAATTCTGCAATCAGTCAGTGTTATTAGGGTGTAGTCTCATGATTTTTTAATAAAACTGTCCCTCCTACAATATAATTCATAATGGATACTATTTTCCTTCCACATGAAATAGGACATGAAAGGCCGTAGATTTTACATGCCTTAAAGAACAATATGGATGGCGTGCTAGTAACATGTGTAGGCTTTTTTGCCAACTTTTCTCCCCATCTAGTAATTTTTATTTATGTTTAAATAATGCATAGAACCATTGTATTATAGTCAGCGTTACGTGTATTTGAACTGCAGACCTCTTGAAGAACACATTGATATTTAACAATCATTATACAATTTATTTAACTGATGGTCTCTACAATTCTATTCAAGTTAACTTACAGGTTTTGCTGCTGTCAGCTTGTCTACTACACAATACTTTTATATAAAAAAAACATTAAACTATGCCAGCTCAACATAACAAATGTACAGTCAGTGACACGAGTGTTTCCTTTGTTTATCCATTGTAATAAGTATTATTTACAATAATAAGTAGCGTAACTGTTAGTGTGCAGATCGATCGGTCGGCAAATATTTAATGTACTCTCGTGCCTGGGTAATTGCTGATCGGTTTTACTTCCATTGAATACTTGTCTGCTGACTGCTGCGCTGACTTTCACAGCACCGAGAACGAAATATAAAAAATAACTGTCATTTTTTTGAGGTGAGATTGACAGAACACTAAACCACCTGTCGAAGTTTATGTTTGAGGAATGTTCTTAATATATAAGGACAATTTCATACACAACTATCCCGTTTCAAATTAAACAGAGCCTGATCTATAGCAACCAGATAGAGAAAACTAAATAGAAAGCAGATAGAAAAACCCACTACCAAATACTCAAGAGAAAAGAATGAAATAGTCATTATTTAGTGTTCTCTCATGCTAGAGAGGCCTCGTACATAGCAATAAACACCGAAGATCAGCAGTCAGACATGGAAAAACTTACAAAATCTTACATCAAACATCAAAATCAGTCATAACAATAAAAATAACGCGACATGATGTGGCGTAACATGTAACAATATTAATAATAGTAAGAAATGTAGTATACTGATATTAAATTTGCATGCTGTGCACGACTGTACGTTGGTGACAGTCGGTCTGGGTCGCAAATGTTCCATTCTGGATCCGTGTACGAGATAAATATATTAAAAGACATGACATAGTACAACTCAGTGGGTGCATGATATTAAATAAGGGCCGATATATATACCTATACATATATATTCACGAACAATTCAATATAAGACATAACATCAAATGTTTATTGTGTGTTTTATAGGAAGTTATGACCTTCGTTACCGTATTTACGTATCGTTGTAATCTAGTATAAACAGGATAGGATGGGGAAGAAATCGCTGCACGGGGAGAATAAAAAGATTGGGGTTAAAGGAAGATCAGTAATTACTGTTCAATCAGAACAAAGCATCATTAGATCAAAAATAATTATTATTCTGTAATATTAATGTACGAGTATGATTGTCTGTGATATTATTATAAAACTATTATTAATATTAATCTTACATTATGTACCAAGGAACATAATGGACATATACATATGTACTTTAATAACATTCATTCATCAAACTGAGATCATAAATCATTCGGAAAAACATTAACTATGTAATCTTATTCCTAATTGCAGTTTAAATTATATTTGTTGTTAATACGGCCAGGTATCCCGCTCTCGGCCATCGTAGCCGACTATGGTCTCAAATATATAACCATCATCTACCCTTTTATCTGTCCACTGTTATATATAGATCTCTTCTCAGTATGAGAAGGCTTAAATTCACATTTTGTGACTTTCCGGATAAGAGTCCACAAATTTTCCTCAAAGAACATTTTCAGCAACTTTACAAGGTAAGGTTTTTGCGATGTTTTTATTGATAATTATAACAAGCGTTATTTAAATTCGAAAATGCACATACCGTTAATTTCATATAATCAAAGTTCGAATCCGGATTTCTACTCCAGACCTCTGTAAGACCGAACATCGTGGACGACTTTCAAAGGTATAGGTTTTTTGGAAGTATTTTTATCCACAGTTATAACGAGTTTAATCGTATTGACAGTTATTCACAGCTAGAAAACCACATGTACCGTTAATTTCTTTTAGTTGTAGAGCGTGTCCGAACTTGAACTCTACACCTTTGAAAGGACAGTCTGAAATCTAAGCCCCAAGACTGTCATATTATATTTTCCATAAAATGAGCAAATAACAAATGTGCAAAACAAATGACAAATATGTCTAAAAGTTTATAGAATTTACGCGAGAACAAACTATAGGAACGTGGCTCGGAGAAAAGTTTTCAAGCGAAAACAATTGAAGTATTATGTTATGGCTCATAGAACAGTTTTCACGCGAGAACAATTAAACTGAAATGTCGTGGCTCTTAGAAGTTAAAACACAGTTCGAAGAGAGTCATGACAAATTAAACCGAAGTTAGCGAAAAGAAAAATAAACTCGATAACACTCGCATTACCAATCGCATTGCTAATTAAAATTTTGTTTCGCCGTAACGCATACCATGTTGAATTATGCATGCTTATGCTGTACTATCTGTGTCAAGGTCGGCGTTCGTTTCATAATAAACGTTTTAATATCGCCACTGCGTTCAAACTCACTGGCACAGCCGCTGTCATTTTACTAAATCAGCGTGATTTGTACACTGTTTCACTACTTTACATATTGTTAGTTTATTTTACTACGTATGTAGGTATTTTCTGTAATATAACTAGTAAATGAACTATTTTTTATCCCGGAAATGGAATCGCAGTTTGTTTCTTCATCGTCATCATAAGCCTGTGTAACCTTAACCTAAGTTTAACCATATTCATTATTTTATAGTCACATTAAAAACGATTATTACATCACAATAGATATTTTTTAAACAACGGACAGCCCAATTGCCAAAAATGTTAAGTTTTTAAAATGTCATTTTATAGTACAGTTACATCATAACGAAAAAGTATATTGTATAAAGTATATTAATGGCTTTTCCATTGAAGATAATCCACCATAGATAATCGTAGATAAAACAAGATTTATAATATACCTACACCAGATGTTAACCGATCTCAATGGATCTCACGCCATAAAAACTAAACACACAAACTCTTGACTTTTAATATATGCATAATAAAAGCATATATTATTTGCACATATACGTAGTATTGTTTATGTTATAGTATTGTTGGATGAATATAGTTATAAGAAATTGATTGTAAAAAATATGCCCGAAAGATCGAAGTCTATAAGTAGTCAGTGTTCAAAGGGAACCAATCTTATAAAGAACTCTAAAACTTAAAATAGTTAGACAATACATCATTATTATTAATATTTTCAACGTCATCGTTAGTATCTAGTCCTATAATTGACAGACCAATTAAACTCAATTGGGACGAATAAAAAAAAGCGTTAAATATAAAACCTTGTTCGCAAATTACATTGATCTTTTTTAAGAAAGAAAGAAAGAAACTTGTTAATTTGCAATATGTACACCTACACATTATATAAGGGTTAAGATATAACAATTCAATGAATACAGCTATTTTAATTTTTATCCTTTTGATCTCCTCTCTCAATTCTTGTTTTAAAACAAAAAAAAATTGACATGTCATTTTAAAACTGATGAAGTTATTTATTATGGTCATATTTGATATATTTCAGTAAAGTATTTAAAAATTATTTAATTAATTATTATTTATTTAATATATAATTGGTAAAAAAATATTTAAAAAAATGTAAATAATTATTATAAAATAATTTATTGTAATCTACCGTTATTGCTGACTATGCTTTAATTGATTCTAAATTGTTCCAGAAGAAAACAAATCACAAAATATAAAAAAAAAACGTTTAAGATAATGCGCTGTAGGAACTATAAAATTCTATATTCTACATACATAAGTCATTTGGCAATATTGTGTTACAAATAGGAAACCGTTAAGGCGCTCATATAACTGAAGTCGATATTTACATTTCAATCAGAACTCTACAGTAACAATATTTTTTCTTACGACAGTTTTTAAAAACAAATGGTGCGAAAAATTCACGATTTTTCATTTTATCAATAAAAAAGACATCAACGAGATATTAAGGCTTACTAAGTAAAAAAGTGATATATTACAAATCAAATACTATTGTCGTATTTTTATAGTTTATTACTTATGCCGTTCGCGTATTTACGTTTTGGTCTCACTGTGTTATACTGAAAAACATTTGTATTGACGTGCGAAAGTAAAGTATACTGGTATATTTACATATACCAGTAAAATTAATATCGTAATATATTTAATTAAATTATTTGACATTATTTGACATTACTTGACATTCCAATGAACCTATATCAGTTGCATTATTCATCATCATCAGCCTACTCCCGTCCACTGCTGGACATAGGCCTCTCCAACGGTACGCCACTGAGCTCGATCGTCAGCTCTTCGCATCCAACCATTGCCAGCCCCTTTGCGTATATTGTCACTCCATTTAGCTAGAGGGCGTCCTACGTAAAAAAAAATTATAGCTATAAGAGTGGCTTAGACACTTCTATAACTTCTGGGTAGTTTGGAAACATAACAGTGGATTATTATTATTGCATTCATCACCGTATTCACGACAGGTATACAGATCACGTTGTTGTAAAAAACGTGATATATCATTAAATTCGCTCGCATTTCAATACACATGATAAGAGGCAACTTGTCTTGACTGAAGACATTAACATTAATATAACTGTAACTGAAAGACACAGTTTGTATAAAATATTTATACTATAGTGTACTGTACTGAATATACATGGAATGACGGTATCCATTTTCGTTATTAGGACTCATTTAGAATCTGTCGGAATAGTTTGGATTTTAAAAAAAATATAATTAGTCTGTAAAGGTTTAGTGGTTTAGAAATCAGCGACCTATTTGCGAGGATCTGGGTTCAACTCCTGATGCGGACAGCTTTCTTTATAAAATTATGCCTTGCAATATTGCCTTTCAATTTAAACATCAATTGTTTGAACGGTGAAGGGTAACATCCTGAGGAATCGTGCACACCTCAAAGTTCTCCAAAGTGTTCTCCAAGGCAAATAAAGTCTACCAGCACGTTTTTGGTAAGCGTGGTATATTATAGCCTTAACCATTTCATGGTGAGAAGGGACCCTTGTTCAATAAAAAATAATAAAAGGCAGGATAAATTGACAAATTTATACAATTTCGTTGATTTGAAAAATTTACCTCAAATTTTAGATTTACGCTCGTAGTTATTATTTTATTATCGACTATTGATGTATTGCAATATCGACAAGTGCGCGAGCGAAGCCGAGGGAAAAATATTGATACACTTTAATTTGAACTGTTTCACTTCACTGCTACGTAATTATAACTTATCAAATGTCTTGTATGAGATATTAAACTGTAACTGGTAGGTCTAGGTTTAATATTAAAGCACATTTAAGCCTGAACTGAAACTGCTGTTAAGTATATAACTGCCTTCATATATGCATCGAGATTAACTCCGATTTTTATTGCATCTGAGCTGCTAAATTTGCATACAAAGTACTACAGAGAATACTAAATACAATTATAGCCAGTCTCGTTGGTCGAGTGACTGCGAGCGTGACTACCGATTGAGAGGTCGTGGGTTCGATTTCCGGGTACAGCATAATTGGGTATTTTTAAGTTGAAATTTCCAGTAGTAGCTCTGAACTTCGTGTCCGGCGTATGGCTCGTTAGAAGTATATAGCTAGTCAATAGTAGTACGGTAGTAGTAGTAGTAAGTCCCAGGTGTAATTTATCCTATAATTTATCACTGCTTTTTACTTATATGTAGCAATAATATTAGTATATATATTTTATTTACAAGTAGCAATAATTTTATTTTTAATTAATAAATTTATAACTGACATAAACGTAACATCACTCGTGTAATCCCCGAAGGGGTAGACGCCCCCTATCTATTAATATTACTTATAATAACCAGTTATGTTTAAGTCCCATGGAATAGGTGGTGGGCCTGTTGCCATACAACGGACACAACTCCAAACTTTGAGTCACTGCTAAAAATTCTAAATATAAAAAATCCAATAGTACCCGACTTGGGATTTGAAACCAGAACCTCCCCCGATCAGCTGTCACGCTTGCAACCACTCGACCAATGAGACAGTCTAACTAACATATGTTTTATTTCTACATTATAACTATACACAGTATAACTAACATATGTTTTATTTCCTTTTATATTGAACTCTTTGTATTTTCCTATAGACATGAGCCATTTTCAGACCTAAAGATGTCGTATATATTAGCTATAATCAAGTATCAATAGTTTCTTTAACAATCATTCAATTATAAATATGTTTTTAGCTCTAAAAATCATAACAATACGTGTATTCTATTTATATATGAAAGTTAGATAATTAAAAAAAACTATTTTATTTAAAATAACAGGAGTCACTCTAACAAACATTAAACATAATTAATCAACTTGACATAAAAGTTTAAAATAAGAAATCGATATTTTGTATAATAGTTATTTTATCTAGGTAAAAAAATACAAAGCGAGTGTAATTTGAAAAAAAAAATTTAAGCTACATCTTTTTAATAATTACGTATCTTTAAAAAATCCATATCTCCATTCTAAACTTCTCATATATATTTATTTTAAGTATCACTACAACAAGACTTATATTTAAAGATTTATTTAGATCCTCTAATTAAAAACAAATATTAATTTAAAAAAGTAATTTAAGAAATTAAAATAAAGTTAAACTCACAACAACCAGTAGACGACACGTCGAAAACCGAAGCACAATGATTAATCAATATGTTTAAGGTTAACAAAATTTTATTTATCAACTAATTTATTACTATTTTATTTAGTCAACGGTTATAAAACGCGCAAGCGCACGTCGCGAGCGCCGTGTATACTGGAGGGCTGGATCCGTGGTTGCTCGTATTTAGCGGAAGTCAATAAACCGCGTCAGCACCCGCGAATGTGAAGCAGAGCGCACATCTATAATCAAATGTAAGCCTATTATCATTATTATTATACCCTCACGCCAGATCTTTCACGCCTACTAATATCCTATAATTAGTTGTGGCTCAGAGTCAGAATTTGTGCCGAATCTCTGGCAACAGGCTCACCACCCATTCCACGGAACGTATAACGTAACTGGGGTAAAGTGGGAGTACTACACTAATCTACTACCTCTTCGGGGTAATACAGGTTCAAAATACAACTATTAAAAATGCAAGTTGTAGCTGAGGGCTGTCAGTGTTCATTAGCCAGTGTCTGTGTCCTGAAATGATCCTGAAATGACATTCACTAATACTCACTGACTGCGCTAGTGAAGTTTTTTTATAAACTCGTACACACTTCATCTGAAAAGTTGAAGATTGAGATTTGTAGCGTGCCAAGCATACTTCAATATATCAAAACATTTCTACATATATGTATTATTGCTCCGATGAAACCTCAAATGTATTTGTTTACGGACTTAGGAGGCAATAAACAAAGCCTACAAATGTCAAGGCCATTGAGCTGTCGAAGTTTCCTTTCCTCAAAAATAGCATCATTATTAATTTATTGTATTATATATACGAGTATCTATATACATATATGTACATCATCATTATCAGCCTACTCCCGTCCACTGCAGGACATAGGCCTCTCCAATAGCACGCCACTGAGCTCGATCTTCAGCTCTTCGCTCAACAACAACCACCGTGCTCTGCGATCCCCGATGATGTAGCATGAAAAACGTTGGGTGTTTGTGCAAGCACTTCTTTTGGAAGGTCTACGGCCAGCAGCGGGCCTAGACAAGCTGTTGATGTGCAACAGACTCGGACAAATCATTATGCCATAGTAAGAATGACTTTTGTTCATCATCATCATCATCAGCCTATCTCAGTCCACTGCTGGACATAGGCCTCCCCCAAAGGGGGTTTATGCCCGTAA
>DWMG01002598.1:0-12991 GCA_018244855.1 Elbella merops
ATTTTAATGATATACTAAATTTAAATATACATATTTAATTTAATGTTCCTAACCTACAATGAAATATGGATAATAAACTCTACATGACATGTGAACCGTCGGCAAGTTACATCAAAAAGACTTCAACGGGACTTTATACATGTAGGATAACTTATGTTCCAAAATCAAAGCAAAGAAATGATTCGTACATACGTATAACTTTAACTTGTATACTGCAATAGTCTTCTACCCCATTTGCCAGTGTTTTTCTACACAGAAACAAATCAATGTTGTAAAGAAGCAGTTGCGATTCAATGACGATCCAGATTCTGAGAGATCTAGGTGTTATACACTTGAAAACAATCCGAAAAAGCATTGACAAACCTTAACGAATGGTTTTCAACGGTTACAATAAATCCGGTAGCGATGATTTAAAAGGTTCCCTAAGTATTCGTTTATAAAACAGTTGCGTCCAGCGCTTATGACTGAAGTTTGCAGATTAGTTGCAGACTTCAGTCAATGTAATCGCGTTACGGCGACAAGCGTTTCCAAAACTTAGTTTTGGTATGAAGGAGTAAGCGTTTAAAATAGAACATCTAATGATATAAGTACATGTAATAAATGTTACATGATTACACTAACCTTCACCATTAAATTACTCAACAGTGAAGGAAAACCTGCACACAATTGACTTCTCGTTAATGTTAGACAAGACGCTTCCATTTTATCAATTCGTCCTTCGCCAGTGTAGAGCTTATGGTCTTAACCCTTCTCATGCTAATATGGTTTCGGTATCCAACAGCAGAATGAGAAAACAATTGACAAAGACAAAGTTTTGTATAATGGAAAAAATATTCAAGTCTCTATTCAATTAGATTTAAATTATCAAAGGCTTGGAAAATTTGGAATAGGCTAGATTTTTTCTATTTACTTTCGACTGACTCTAGACGAAAGTCCGTTATAAAGTCGCGTGATCAGAATGACAGGGCTTTCTTCATTTCTGTACAGGGCTTTGCCCTTTTTTATAAATTTAACATAGAACATACAATTAGCGCTTTCTATTAATGGGGTATCTCTCGAGGTTGTTGAGGAGTATGTCTGTCTCGGGCAAATTTTGCAGTTGGGTAGGCTCAAGGTCTAAACACAAAAAGGTCTTAAATAAGTGCGTCCTGCCTGTCATGACCTACGGAGCCGAGATGTGAACACTGACCACCAATTTAAGGTCGCTCAGCGAACTATGGAAAAGGCTTAGCGTCTCTCTGCAGGATCGCATCAGAAATAAGGCGATCCGACAGAGAACCAAAGTTATCGTCATAGCCCAAATGATTAGCAAGCTGAAGTGGCAGTAAGCTGGTCATATCTCTCGCACAACCGATAGCCGCTGGAGCAGACGTGTTCTGGAATGGAGACCGCGACTTGGCAAACGTAGTGTAGGACGCCCTTCAGCTAGGTGGAGTGACGATAAAGTGGCTGGCAGAGGTTGGATGCGAAGAGCTGAAGATCGAGCTTAGTGGCGTGCTATTGGAGAAGCATATGTCCAGCCGTGGACGGGACTAGGCTGATAATGATTATGAATTGTCTGCAATTAATATTATATAGAAAAACAGAGGTAACAAACTAAGTGCTACATGGAGATTTTTTCACTAGTTCCAGCTTTTCAATGATCTTTGGACACCGTGTACAATGTCATAAACATTGGATCGATTTTGTGACGTGAAATATAAACGTGTTGTTGACTTGAAACCTTCAATACCAGGTCGGTTGTATGTTAGACCAATATTTATTGGCGTGTGGCGGTTCTATTAATATTTAGGCAATTATGTTTGTGGTTTAGACCAAACAAATACTTATAATATTGTTATCAATGAAATAAAACTTTCGATTTAGGTGAATTTCCCTCCAAGTATTATTAGGTATTATTATTATTATCCTCTGTGTATAATTCGCTCTTTATTCAACCGGTGTAGATAAAACAACGAAATATAAAAGTAAATAAATAGAACTATTCATATGAAGATCTAATAACTATTAAGTATAGAAAGTCATTACAAAATTAAGGTGCTTACACACCTAACGAATGGTAAGAACGCAACTAACATCAACTTAATAGTCGGCCTATAAGATCCGTCATCTTCACCTTATGTCACATAAAGAAACCCTGTGTCACTTGGAGGACCTTTATGTCATAATTTATTTGTACAAGAAGAAAGATATTAATGATTCCGATGTGAATCACTACATCTTCTATTATACACCAAAGGTTTTATTTCAATTCACGATATAATTCTTTACACTTAAACTAAACGTATATGAACAATATAAACTACACGTAGTTCATATTCATGTGCTCCTTTATGCATAAAATAGTTGAGTCTTTCATTATAATAAAATGCAATAAAAATAACAATTTATCCGTAATTAGTCAATCAAATACCTACTCTCAATCACAGCCTATCGAAAAATAATAATTGCATCAGTGACTTCCATTCAACCCAGTTTGATTAAAAAGATAACAAAATTATTATTAAATATCATATCGTAGCGTAAATCGTCCAATGAATATCAAATTATCGCCATTTTCGTTTTTTAATATACACTCTATTATCTGCGACACGTGCCTTCGTCACAGATAAATAATATTAAAAAGTTGCTTCACTCATTCAAGTTCTTATAACAAGTCAATCATTCATTTAGTGTTTATCTGTGGACTATAAAATTACAAGTCGATTGTATAGGTTGTGTGAAAAAAAGATGTAAATCTACGATTACTTATAAAGAAACCAATTTAACGAAGTCTGCTAGTTCAATCTGATCGCGTTGATTCTTGGGCTTGACTCATCCTTATTTGGACCAAGTATCGTACAATAGCTAGTTGTAAACTCGAAATAAAAACTCAAAGCGTTCAAGTTCTACCACTCTGAAGATAGGTAAACAGTAAATAAACGAATTATTTTTTCTACAGGTCGACAATGTAAGCAACCCTTAAAACGAAATGTCATCAGAAATCCTGTCGCAAACGATGTACCGCCGTCAATCGTCCGAAGAGGACAAGCCCCTAGAAATCGACCAGGACTCAAACCCGGACCGCAGCCGCTCCAACACGCCGAAGAACATGAAGTTCTACAAACAAATTGATGACGAAAAGACTATAATCAATCAGGGAAAGAAATCGTTTTGTATCGACGCGTTGCTCTCACGGCACATTGAACCAGAACCCACCATACAGGAGCGCATGACCCAGCAGAAATATCTCGCCCTCATCCAGAACAAGAACTACATAACCAGATACCAGAACGACAATTACGATACCCAAATAGAGCAGAACACGATCAGCAAATGCCAGAACAGACCAATGAGCGAGAACTCCAGCTTCGAGCGGGTGGACACAGAGAGCCCTAGATCGGGGCAAAGCACCCCCAGAAGTGGTACACCGTCAGACGACGGAAACAGATCTGAGAGCTATAGCCCACCGATATCACCCGGTGTTGAGGGAGGACACGAAGAGTTTGAGAGCTATAGACCTGGTAATACTATTAAACTAATATTTGTTATGTGCGGTCCTATCGATTACAAAGAGACACACTTTGCTTGAATAATAATACAAAGAATAAGTGGTACCACTGGAAACTGAGTGTCAAAAACACATCTAACCTATTTATTTAATTCAACAGTACTACGTTAGTAACTACATATTAGGCTTACATTCACTTAAACTCGCCGATTATTACTTTCTTTAAATATAATCTATTCACACCACTAATTATTCCAGGTATTATCCCGAAACCGGGACTCCTACCTCAGAACCCAGCGCTAGTAGCTGCACAGTCGGCAGCCCTCTTCAATTACCCCCAGCTACCTCAGGGTTTGCCACCAGGCGCACCCATGCCATCCGCCTTCCACCACCCTGGCGACAGAGTCCTCCATCACATGCAGCTGGAGTGGCTAGCCAGGACTGGCATGTTCTACCATAGGATACCTGAACTAGGAGGTTAGTGGCTTTATCTTTAATGTACTCGAGTTATCAATCATGGCGTTGATTTTTTTTTTCAAGAAACTGACGCAGGGATCTTTTTACCTAAAAATTTGTTGACTTGGAATAATAACGTAAACTCTAAGTAGAGGCTTAATTTTAAAATTAATTTATTAAGAACATCAAAAGTTGAACAAAAACGGTAAGAAACAAATTATACATTATCCAAATTGAATAATATACATCGATACGTAACACATTAATTCAATTTCCTTTTAAAAAATAATATAAAGATATGACATTATTACATGCGGCCAGTACCTCCAACGATACCATACCATTAGCTGTTAATTGTTAATCACTTAAAAAAATAACACAAACTAGCTGAATTTTATTGCGTTACGAGCGCGAGGGTGCAAGGGTGTAAGTAAGGGTGACATGTGTGGACGGCAAACAGCGGCAGTGCATAACATTATTTGCACTTGGCAGTATCGCGGGTGTCGTGAATGTGTTTCGACCTTTATGCAAATAAGAATCTGTGACGGTGACGGGTACAGGGACAATATTATAGTTTCATATTTCTATAGTAATAAGCAGAGAGTACTAGTACTCTCTGCTTATTACTATAGAAAAGTGCAAATGTACTCTAATATCACAGTCCTGACGAGCTGAAAATAATAATATTAAACTTTGTAGTAAGATAATAACGTACACACTACAATTTTTACGACAACAGCACAAAATAATAACTTATACACAAAAAAAACCGAAAACATAACGGTGATTCTACGTCACTAATCCATAATAGTGATTCTACGTCACTAATCCATAATAGTGATTCTACGTCACTAATGTATCATCATACCACACTTTTCATCAACAACAGAAATCGCATATTTGTGGACGGTATGAGTTCAAGAGAGTAATATATAACTGTGTTGCAGTGGTTCTGTTGTGAGTGGTCGGAATTTAAGAGTATAAAATTTAGAGACGTTTCCATAGTCTAAATTTCTATAATCATATTGCTCAAGGTTTAGGTTGCGGGTTGGATTCCGACCGGCATTTCAATTTTGAATTGGTCGAGTAGGAACTGTTGGAATATTGTAATTTAGAATTTCTAGTAGTGACTCGGAGTATGGATCTGTGCCCGGTGTATGGCAATAGGCTCACCACCTGTTCTATGGGACTTAAGCGTAACTGGTGAAACGTCAGAGTGTGGGTACTACACTCCTCTGCCTACCTCTTCGGAGATTACAGCCGTGAAGTTAAGTTTTTCTCTTAAGTAGATATAAATAAAACGCTTTAACAATAAATAGCAAATGTATTTTAATCCTTAAAATGTACTTTTTAACATACTTCTTAAAGATGAGTGATGTGATCATTGCTAACCCATCGACAAATTAAAATTATCGCAACCTGCTTGGTGTTGCCCTCGCACACCAACGGGACATGTGCGCTAAGTATGATTAGCCATGGTTAATAACCCCATACCATTTAAGTGACGCATTATAAACACACCCCATAAATAAAACCATTCACTCGACTGAGCCCCATGATATTATGGACATGGATGAATAGACCAATTTAATAAAATCAACTTGAGCTCGCAACATTACGGACATGTGAGAGATCATGGAAAATAAAATTAGTACATGACATCGGTATTTTATACCTGTCTATTTAAATTTCGAATAAACCAGATTTTTTTGTGTACAACCGTTTCATTCTCTTCAGTAATTATTCCAATGAACACACATTTTGTGAATGTATATTTTAAAAAAATTAACGAAACCCATTGCTACCATTTCATTTAATGTTCAAAAATAAGACCGAACAGAATGAATTTAAATATAGTATATTTGTTGTAGTAAATAGTCTATATTTAAACAGTGCCCGTCGTTTATATGACGGGCACAGTTTAACTACATTTACGAAACATCTGTGCGAAGTGCGATTAGCCGTAGTTGATCGCGCCACACCGAAACTATTATGATCACACCCCAATAAATAAAATAATTTGCGAGCTGCGCGGGGGACAAGTACGGCAAATAAAATAGATTTATTCAATTGTGAAATTACACTCGATTTAATGATGAGTGTGGAATGGTATTTTAATATATTAAATATTTCTTTTAAATACATTCTCTTACTTCTTAAATATACTTTCTGTACTCTACCTTGCTAGGGCAAATTTAGAATTTTCCAGAAATTTTTCTTTCGCACGGCTACGAAAAAACTAGTACTTAGGTATTTCAAAAGGAGCTCAGACATGTCATCATTACAAGACAAATAACTTTCCCCAGACGAGATGTGGCAATCTGGTGCAAATTCGACAAAAACATGATAAAACCGATCTCGCCGCGATCAATCATACATTTAGAGACGACTGGAGACCGAGGCGAGATATGATAACATCGTTTTATCTCAATTTAGAATAACACAAAGATTAAAATGTAGATAGATATGACAAGTATGACACGATACGATCACCATTAAATGATCAATGCATGTATTGCGATCAATTCAAATGAAACCTTACGCCTGAACTTGCCCAAAGTGTACATAGCACTCCCGCACTGGTTATGTTATACGTCCCATGGAGAAGGGAATAAGCCTATTTACTTGCATTTTATCCTTACAGACCTGACGTGACTTTTATATCCATCAGTTTCGCACTTTTAACTTCTTCAATAGTCGCTATTTGTATTTGACAACATGAAATCTATATATTCTGTAACAGCTAAAAATTCACAAAACTTCAAAATGGATACAAGAAATAAACATGGTAACTATTTACAATCACTTTTGTTGCAATTAAAGTTAAATTATATTCCAGCTGAATACAAATACTTATAAATATATTATCGGGGTGGTTCGTCGACCTGCTCACTCGTTCTTAAGCTCTCGCCGGTCGGAACAGATACTCTACTCAAATGTTATGTTATGTTAACTCATTTGTTATGTTATGTTATGTTAACTCATTTGTTATGTTATGTTATGTTAACTCATTTGTTATGTTATGTTATGTTAACTTTAGTTATGTTGACTATTATTACTACTCACGTTGACTGTCAGTAACTATTTATTAGTGAATTTGCCTAATGAGTTCAGTAGATACGTTTCCCGCCCAAGGCTAATATTTTTACAATCAAAACGGCCAGTTATTCTGTCTGTATATATTTATCTATGTAAGTTTGTATTAAGAATGTACATTCTGTAGCTTATCGTCTGTCTGGACATTTATTACAAGGACTCTGCACTTGTGACTGCATTTTGCACTGCATTGTCGTAGGTGAATTTCTCCTGAGCCCTCGTCACTGCGTTTCACATTAAGCTGTAACTATTTCGATGAAATTTTCCCAATGAAAAGTACATGAATGCAGATTAGATTATCGACACTAATACTCATAGGACTCCTTTCTCTCACAGACCGAAGAGGCCTGCTGGGTGTGGGCCAATCCAAATATGAATTTGAATTTGAAAATATTACTATCGCGTATAAATATGGGGTAAATGTACCATTAGACGATTATTGCTGTCACATATGTCGGGTAAAAGCACCTGTTGGGGACCATCGATGGCTTTTTATTTTGGGGATGGATTGAAGCTATGAGTTTATTGGAGGGGTGTCGCAAGAAGTCTGTAGGCTTTTATTTATTGGCTGGTGATACAAATTTGCCGGGAATTCGGCAAATTGTACCAGTGCTGGTCTCTGAAAAATTTTAAAACATGTGAGATGAGAGTGATGAAGGCCCATGACGTTTGAGCTGATGTAACGAATCAATAATAATTAAAAGGAAACTAAAAATAGTCACGGTAATCATTATCTGTCTGCCTTGATTGCCCTGAAAAAATATCAATTATAATACACACTTTAACTGTACTTGTTTCGTTTAAATATAAAAGGGTGTCATTCCTTAAGGCGTTAGCACCCCTACTATGTTCTCCACTTGTAAAATCCCTAAAAAAACACAAGCTTTGCCACTAAACAGCAATATCACTTATTGTTAGCTGTACTGAGTTGCTATGTCAAAATAAACTTACTGAAATATGGGACATTCTTAGTAAGTGACCCAGCGATCGGTAATTAGACGAACTTTGACAGCACAATTTAATTTTAATTAATGATAATGACGGTAATGATCATAATGATGATGATTTTGACATTGATAGTGATGATGATGTTAAAATTCACAAAGACGATGATGTTATAGTTGATAAAGATGACCATACATGTACAATAATCCTTAACACAAAGTAACTGGTACATACACCGAAGCTTGGTACTTATGTGTGGGACAAAGTACATAGCTGATTAAATAATTAGTCGGTACATTAAAACGTTTTCTCTTTGAAACTTGATTTAAAAATTAACACGGGGTCTAATTAAATACTGTCTCGTGTAAGGGTTGGACCGCAGCGACAGCGGGTTAGATGAACGGATAAATGGTTACTGAAATATGACAAACATAAAACTAGTGTAATACATACAATTTTATAAACAGGTGATGTATAATCTTCATTTGTTTTGGAATCTAATTCAAAAAGTATCATAAAAGATTACTTCATTGTGAATGACAGAGATAGTACAGATGATATTGTATTGGTGCATTAAAAATAACCTAATCTTTAAGAATCGTATCCCCTTCGCGGCAATACACAAATTTTATTATCCCTTATAAAACTCTATTTAAAATATATCGCATGAAACAGAACAATCCATTTACATAATAAACTAAGCACTTGTGCAACCTCACTAAATTAAATTATTCATATAATATTTCAATCTTTTCTACACAAATAACACACACGCACACACACACTATCAGCCTGTTATCGTCCACTGCTGGACATAGGCCTCTCCAATGGCACGCCACTGAGCTCCATCTTCAGCTCGTCGCATCCAACCACTGCCAGCCACTTTGCGTATATCGTCACTACACAAATAACACAATAGCAGAATTGAAATCATTCATGTTAGTATTTAAACAAAGAAAAAATTAATAGTGACAATTATGTCCCAATTAAGACTTACAAGAGTAAAAAACAAGGGTTATAAACCCGGCGCGGCGGTCCGCCCGCGCTGGGGCCCCGCGCTCTAAGCCAATTATCAGCAGCAATTTGTTCGCGCAAACAAAGGGTCTGTCGGACCCTTGACAAATTAGATCCACGTGGTAGAGTTGTAGGGCCGCTGTCGATGATTGAAATATCGATCGTCGATTCAGAGTTAATTAAGCTTGATATAATCAATCGAATGTATTTTAGCACTTGATAAAATATGAGTGAAATATTTGTGTTAAACTCGAATTTTGATTTTAGAACACCGAATCAGCTCAAATATCACGAACAGACTAATATTCTAATTAGAATAAGCGAAATCTATATCGCGTTTTTAGTATACCTACATACATACATAATATTGTTTGAAGGCAAACCAACAAACTGTTAAAAAGGTTACAGTTTCGACATTGACAGTACGAACGTAAAAATTAATGTATTTGGAACACATATTGTACAAAAATTAAAGCTTTTTGTATTCCTGCACTAAATAAACTTTAAAATATGCCAAATCTCACGATAGATTTATCTACAAGGATTTTCACGTTATAATATACAGACATGTCGACATTAAAACATGTATAATAAAGTCCATATAACAAAGATGAAATAGGCATGTCGATATCGATCAGTGGCCGTCCCTAGTAAACCAGAACGTCAAGTTGGCGGAAAAAGGGAGCGCTCAGTGTATTTCAGTAAGGAATCTATTTATACAGTCCTCGTTATGTTGGTTTGTGTGCGCATACATACTTGTATGTATGCACACATACAAACTGGTTGTATAGTAGCGTGTATGGCAGTTTAAGACGTGCATTGCCATGTAATCTTTTATTTAAATTAAAATAGTTATCAATGATATAAGACGCCCAGTTATATCTTTAAATAGATATTTAAATTTAAATCTATGATTCATATTTATTCTCATAAATTTTTCTTTCACCATTTTCCTTACTTCTGTTTCTAGGGATATACCTACAGAGCACTAGGTGTCAAATATCTCGATTAACTTTACTTAACTTAACTCACTTTCTATGTATTACCTGTTTCGCTCACTGACACATTTATAAAATGTACAGTGGTAGTGACTTTTGGTTTAAAGAAACCAGAATTAAAAATAAATGTTTAAAACTCGAAGGAGACTAATCATGTTCATAAATAAACATTTTGGAAAACTTTACATTAAACGCAAACGAACACAAACATTAGTTTTTTTACCATAAGCAACACTGAAGGGCACATATAATAGTTGCTGAACCTCAAAATCGTCTAAATTCAAAAAACCACTGTCATGGTATTCATAAAATTCTATATTTGAACAGATACCAATAAGATTCTCTATTTGAACAGCCGCTACCGTCCATGACATCCACAAACTACCTTATCGACATACTATCTCAATAGCTCTGTTAGTATTCGTTTTTAGTGAGACTATTAAACAATCTGTAGGTACTCATTGACAACTGACTGTAGGTATAGGACGGTCAGTGTCAATAACTGTCCTATTAAGACTGGTGAATGTCTTGTTACTATTCCTCACCACTGAGATGGTCGCCCCTAAACACGTGGATACCACCACACGATCCACACAGAAACAAATTTTTGGGAAAACAATTGTTTCATAGTTTTGACAATAAGTCTAGAAGAAGATTTAAAAAGTGTAAAAGTATGAGAAATAATTTAGAAATAAACTTTTTACGCGACTTAAGCAGTGATAGCCTAGTGGTTACGAATTCAGCGTCTCACTCCGGGGTTGCTGAGTTCAAATCCACGGCGCGCACCTATTCACGAAAGTGCATTTTACATTTAAATACCACTTGCTAACGGTGAAGGAAAACATCGGGAGGAAAACTGCACACCATAGGATTTATAAAAAAAAAATTCTAAGATGTGTGAAGTCTGCCAACCCGCACTTAGACAGCGTGGCAGACTATGGCCTAAACCTTCTCAATATAAGAGGAGAACCACATTCCAACAATGGAATTATAATTCGATTATTATTATATTATAATTATGATCAGGAGGTTGGCTCGTGAATTTTTTAGCATCTATGAACTCTTCAATATTATAAAACACAACAAAACACAAATGCCACACTTATTATTCATTACAAAAAATAAACAAAATTAACGAACAATAAAATAAATAGAAACAAATTAACGATTACATTAAGTCCGCACTGGGGACATACACCCTAAATTATGTTCCAAATTAATAATAATAGACTTTATTACATTACAACAAGATTCAATTTGGGTTAAACTATTCAATACTGATTCAGGAAGTATCAACAAATAAGTTTAGTCCTTATCACAATAGAAATAAATGTTTTTTTAGATTGCTGTGTATTGCACAGGGCAGGGTAAAAGCCGTAAGCAGTGACATATGATAAAACTGTCGCGATTTTATTTTGAGGGTGGACCTGCTAATTCTATGGCTAATTTTCCACCCCATCCGATCCACTTTAATCCACTTTGGTCCATTTCATAGTGGTAAAGTGAAGTGAATTTTTTGACCAAGTTATCTCTTTAACCATACAGATATATTTTCTGTGCAAGAGTTTGACAATGGTTTAGAAATTGTGTTCATTAGACGATTATGTGAATGATTGAATAAAATAAGAAAACATAAGTAAAGAATGTAACTTGTCTTTGCTTCACGACGTGCTTGACGTCACAATTCATACATTAAGGAATGAATTTGTTGGAGATTAGTATATTAGTAAAACGCTAATAAATACTAGAAAACACATATTAGTAAACAAAACAATTATAAGGTCTTCAAATTTTATATGTTTAACGTAACTGTGCAGGGTTAAATCATAGCTTTTGATTTCACCTAAAACTATATGACACTTCTTCGTCCTGGAGCCTTCTAAAATAGTCTGTAGCACCCACTGAAATCTGTAAAAGTAAAACAGTAATTTAAAGCCTTACTAATAATGGCCATATTCATAAATAACCAACTATAAATGGATCTACCGTCTGTCTGGCAATGCTATAAAAGTGCCGGCAACACATTGATTAGAACACATGAGTCAAAATATTTTCGTGTATGTTGGGTAGCAAGCTGATAAATTAACTGATATAAGGCTAACACGTAATTACACGTAACATAAAATTATATTACCGTCTCTGTCGCTCATACGTAGCAAGTTATTATTAGAACGAGAAGGAATCCCCTCATATCTTACGTCTTGCTCGAGGGAGAGAATTGAATTATACTGATTGGAGCCTTGCGCTCGGTAGCGCGGCATAATGTCATTGTGTGTATTGTCGCTTTAGTGTTGCCAGCGCTATTTTGTTGGAAATCTTCCCAGATATTGGTCAAATGTTTCATAAAATATTAACAAATATTATCATCATTATACCTCTTCAGTATTATATTTTAACCACAAAGGTCTTTGCTTCTTTGATACATTTCAAGTTGAATGTAAAGTCTACTTAAAAATAATTATAAATTCTCATATATTGCTACAATCTTTTTACATAGTAGGTGTCCATTTCTGACTTCCATGATGCGAAAACCTTTGAAAAATTCACGATCTTCTCGTCAAACTGGCTGCACTGAAAATAGACCTAATCATTGAAGTACATCCTTTTTGATAAAGAAACATTTCTAAACGCTCAATCATTTTAAGATTAAATAAATTACCTATACCTAATAACAAAATAATTAAAAAACATACTCGTGTATACAAATTTCTAATTACACCTAAAGAACAAAAATCATACCCACAACTTGCAGCTCTATAATGAGAATCTCTAAACCAACAGTGTAATCGCTAACAACGAAAAATGTATACTAGAAAATCAAAAGCACCGCATTCATTTAAACAAATTTGAAAAAATTGAAACTAAGTAACAGTTAAAACGTTATTAATAATAACTAAGACATCATTAATAGTTAATACATAATATAATATTCTCAGCCTTTTTAAGCGAACATAACTTCAAACATGTACGTACAGAAAAACGAATACCTACC
>DWMG01002599.1:0-12991 GCA_018244855.1 Elbella merops
GTTTTCTTTGCTGAAACATGCGGCTGGGGGACGACTTCCAGAAGTTCCAGAAGCGTCTATTTGCATTTCTGGTTTCAGTGGCGAAAGCGTTAATGTCCGCCCACGTGTACGTGACCTTCTCCACGCCACCGATGGCGCCATAGCTCCTGTTTCCCGGCACCGCCAGCGTCACTTCTCCACCGCTCGTCCGGGGACTGCCGCTGGGCGTGCTCTCATTCTATGAATAAAACACTTACGATACAAATGTATTCTTGGGTATTAGAAATGCAGTGAAACATATTTACTATAGCTCTAATTAAGACTACATAAAATGATCAATTTTTGTTTTTAGCTTTTTGGGCAATTGTCACCCAATGACTGAAATTCTAAATTTAAGTTACGAAAAATAAGGTCAGTTGATGTTTAAACTTTAATTAACAATTAACCTAAACCAATATTCACTATTTTTAAACAATATAACCTCGTGGCATATCTGTGGATCAGGGAACGAAATGAGAACCTGTTTCTCAAGAACACTAACAAGTTTTTTTTTATTTCCGAATCAGTCTATGGTGGACTAAAATGATCGGTATTTTTTATTTGTTTCGACAGAGCGTCAATAGCGTAGAATTCTGCCTAGATACTCCAATTCTAAATGTAAATATACGTAGATATATCATTCCAATTCTTCATTTAATGACTTAATTATAGATCGGTTATGGGTTATATAATGTTTATTATTATCGATATTTCATGTATTTTATGTCTAGATGTCGTCTACTATAGATATTAAGAAAGGAATCACAGTCGATGATTTAAAAAATAACGCTATTTCTGTTTTTTTTAATAAAAATTAAGAATGTAACATTACGTCTGTAATTCCCAAAGGGATAAGCAGAGGAGTGTAGTACACTCCCACGCTTCACCAGTTACGTTTAAGACCTATGAAAGAGGTGGTGAGCCTATTGCCATACACCGGGAAATAAGTATGTCTTAAAGATAAATTATAGTAGAAATTACAAGTATAGGTACAGATAAATAAAAAAAAACATTTAAAGAGTAGTATGAATAGTAATATTTTATAAATTAGTCACATTGATACTGACCAATTGGTAACCAAACCGGAAGTGATTAACAAGAAAGCTAAGCCTAAGCCAGAGCTTCTATAGATAGATGCAAATCGATTAAAAACAACCTTAAGTTGACTTTGAATCGGTGGAATATTTTAAGAATGAGCTTCAGTTCGCTGTATGTACAATTTTCTTGATAATCTTAATCACTTATTATCTCATTTCACGAAAACTTTAGTACTTTAAAGAATACAATAAGAAAACAATCTTGGGGGACCTCGGTAAATAAATCTTTAAAGTTTGTCAAAAAATTGAAAAGGTTGCAGGTGTCCATGGGCGACGGCAGTCACTTACCATTAGGTGACCCGTTTGCTCGTTTGCCCCCTATTCTATAAAAAAAAAACAGTACCTACTCTAAAGATCCAGTTGGTTAAGTTGTAAAACTTATCGATACTACTTATCGAACTTATCGATAATATTATCGATCCACACTAGAACAGCACACTGGTATTTTTGAAGTAGGCTCAAAACAAACTCAGACGGATAACTAGTAGTTAATGGATAGCAAGTGTAACAGTTAATGAACTAAATGATTCGGAGGTCCTTTGAAATCTTGGACGTAATTGATCCGAGTACGAGGTCGCAGGAATCAGTCAATTGAGATCAAACTCTACATGATATGCAGCCCGGTCGCTACCTTAATAACAAATAATAATAATAAAAGCTTTATCATTATTATCTGTTATTATTATTATCAGTTATTATTATAATTTTGACATATTTACAAAAAAGTAACATCACGCCAGTATTCCCCGAAGAGGTAGGCAGAGGAGTGTACATTTCACGTTCCACCAGTCACGTTTACGTCCCATATGAAAGGTGGTGAGCCAATTGCCATACACCGGGCACAGAACCATGCTCCGAGCCACAGTTAGAAATTTCTGCTGGAAAATCTTAGTTAGAGAACCTAAGTTAGAAAATCAAATAGTACCCGACCTGGGATTCGAACTCAGGATCTCTTGATCAGCAGTCGCGCTTTGCAACCACCCAATCAACGAGGCAGTCCAATATATGTACACGAATCTGATTCTTTTTGTAAATCGTATATGAAAATAATTGGCACGCTTCACCAGTTACGTTTAAGTCCCACCATGAAGTAGGAGATGAGGCTTTCAACATTATACATCAGATATATAACTATAGATTTATTATGAACAGAGATATCTGATTAATTTTAGACACACTCTCAGTAGTAAGCGTCTTGAACAGCTCATTCGCAGGAAATAGCCGCTTGCGATGAATTGGGCTCAATGAAAGCAATCGTTCAATGGTCGATACCGTTGACATCGACCGACGCTCCCGACCTGCCGGGGACGGCTCTTTCATCGTAATCTACATGGAACTTTAACTGTCCCAGTCCTTTCATTCAGTCAATTTTGATATCAGTCTTTCTCTGGTTTTGCTTAACACATGTCATACTCCTCTTATTGCTAATTATATAGTATGAATATAATTAAATTATGTATATACAACAAACGTAAGAGCTTTTGAATAAAATAAGTATTAAATATAAATAATAAATGACTGCGTGCTTGATAGAGTGGTTGCAACCGCGACAGCTATCATAGGGTCCTGGTTTTGATACCCTCTTCGGATACTGTAGTAGCAGAATTTCAACTAGAAAAGTTCAAATTTGCAAGTTTTGACTTAAAATTCCTTGTAGTAGAACGGATTTTGGATTTTTGCACCTATTCTATAGTGGGTAAACAGAGGACTACAGTACACTTCCGCGTTTCATTAGTTACGTTTGCGTCCCTTATTGGAATAAGATGATGATAATATAGCCACTTAGCGGGCACAGATCCAGACTACTACTATAAATGTCTGATAGACAATTTAAGTTAGAAAAATCTCTATACTTAAGCTTTTTCATTGAATATTGAAATAACTAACTTACTGAACAAAAAAAGCGTGAGAAGGCAACCTTAGAAACATGTTTTGGATTTTTGTAATTCACTTCTACCTAATTAAAACACAACATTATATTAAAATTATTGTCCTTGACTCGTGAGGCCTGTTTAACATACAGACGATGCATTTACATCACTTGGCAAGTTGCTTATATACTACTTATCTTTTCCTTGCTACTACCCTTAATACTCCTACTAAGAGATTAATTATTATGATATGAGTAATTATTTAATGTGACAAGTTTTATAACAATGACCTATCATGGAAAATTATATGTATTCACCTACTTTAAAATTAATTTTTAAATTCTCATAGAACAAATATAGGGTTATGTGTTATATAGCCTTTATGTACCAATTATAAAAATCATATCATATCTTATAAGAAGTATAAAATGGCGTTTTCTATATTTAAAATATTTTGGACAGTGAGAGTGTTACGTCACAAATAAAAAGAGTTTAATCTTTTAAGAATACATGCAGGCAAACTAAATATAAATAAATAAATTTCTTAATTGCTACATTCTTAGTAGAATAACAACAAAAGTTACGAATATACATAATTATTGTTAGGTACGTTTTAATGATAAACATAATTAACTTACTTTAAAAAGAATACTATTGTAAATACCTATTTCGGTTACAACTCATTGTCATTACTAAACTATTAATAATAACAGGTTTATAAAATAAGTTTAAATGAATATATTAATCGATTACGTCCAAACATTTATATAACTATACTATGAACAAACTAATTGTAGAATAATATGCTAATAAGTCAGAAAAATATTCATACAGAACTTACAGTGTACAAACCACCAATTTAATATGTTTTTGATTATAAGTGTAAGACGGCATGTTGGACCGGTTCCGTGTGGAGAACTGGACGGGATGGTCAATTTATTCTATATTTAAAATTTTTATTTCAGTACAATCTAGGATGGCACGTGTATTCCACGGTGATTAGAGTATGTTTATAACAATAAGTTAATAAGATAACAATAATTCTAAACCACAAAAATTTAACTGAGAAATATAAAACCTATACAAACCACTTTGTCCAAACAACCGCCAGTCATTTAAATGACAAAAATGTATAATTACTAATATTTTAATTTAATTTTCGTTCTGATTATAAACAAATATATGCACCTGCAGAAAATGGTAAAACTGTCAAGATTTGTCTAATAACAATTATAATTAATCATGAAATAGCATGTGGGTATTGGTAAAAAATGTCTGACAGTAATTGTTGTTTTTTATCTTACCTGAGGTGAATTATTGCTGTACGACACCCGTTGATTGTCCACGGAAGTAGAAATCAGAGGTTCATGCTCTTCGGTACCGGCCGTCATTATTAAAACTTAAAAAAATTTCGAAAAAAATCCTTAAATATTATTGTTAATTTTTAAATTATCACAGGCATTTTAACACTCAGAAATTTTAAACGCATAGTACAAACATTCGTTATTATATTTGGCGGGAAAAGTGACAGCAAAACGCTTTCAAGTGGAGTGTCACGTAGGACCGTTAGCACGAAACTGTTCATGCAGTAAGCCCGGCAATACGCTACACTGAATAAATGTAGCACAATATTTCCCAAGCTGCCTGATTAGATTGTTTCATGACAAGATTGTGTTACAATTCAGCCTTATAAACATTGACTCTGTTTACCACTGAAGCCTCCTTATGTCAATAATTATGTCGCTTTATAGTATACTGTAAGTATAACAATATCATAATTATAACGAAGGAATTGTTATACCCATTTTCGAATATAGATATTGCGCAGTGTATATTATTTGTTTACCTTTACTTAATTCTGTATCGGTTTAACTTCTGTTTTTCGGGATAGCCCGACTGATGTTGGACTTATTAGTGACTCTTCTCCATATCTCGATGATCGCAGCGATGTCGCAGCGCAGATTATACATTTATTTATAGGACAAGTTCAAAGCGACTTGTGTATTTAACACTTGTTTTTCTAAAAACAGGAAGTCGTAAAAAACCTAAGTTCTTTTACTTTTCGATCTTATAATATTTAGATTCAAAAACAGCTTCAGTGGTTTTTTATTTTAATGTCTTGAAACTGGAAGTATTGACGACGAGTATTAAAAAGCTATATCACTCATGATTTAGACCCGGACAAGACAAATTTTACTTTCCCTGATTTATTAATTACGTAATTTAGAAAAACTCATGTATAAAGTTGCAGATCATGAAAAACTAACGCGTTATATATCCTAATTATGGGCGCTCGTACATAACAATAACCTTGAACTTTCAAGGACACGGCTCCAGACACCAATATCTTCATTTATCTTCAGACATATCGATATCAGTAATAAATTAAGCTTTAACAAAGACTTTCTAGTGTTACCCCTTTACAATTTAAATGGAATTTTCTAGAATGGGTGATAGTAAATCATACACAATAGAATTCATTATGTAAATGTTTATTCAAAAAAAATCATATTTGAGATAGCAAATAATTATTCGGTAAATTATTTATACAATATTAAATGAATATCCTTTACATTTCTTTCGTAACTCGTATGATAATTAAATGACACATGGCAAAGGAACTATTGTATGTAGACTTGAGATGTTTCATGATACTTAATAATTAACTATATGTTAGCAACACGGCTAACGTACATTACAAAAACAAACTTAACCGCTACTACATAATGACATTCCGCTAACAGACTCAATCATTTTAATATTTGGTGATCGACATTTCATAGCAATGTCAAGGGTGCGTTTATATAGAAACCGATTTTTTACACCCGACAGGATACAATATAACGTAGCAACTCCCTTATACGGAAGTGAGATCATAACCCATTGTATACAATGTCAAGTCAAATTTTGATTTAATTATAAACACACCCTAACACGTTACAATCGAAACACTCACACAAACTATCTCGCACTTAAACAAAAAGAAACAATCTCCACCCGGAACTAAGTATACCTGTTAAAAATATAATATTAACAAAACCACGTAATCCTCTACCGACAGTGAGAAAAATATTTTATAATTAATTAGAACAATGTTATTTCTTTTCACATTGCACAAACGGAAATCGTTTATATATACATACACAAACGTAACTTAAACAGATAAGTTTATCAAATAATAATTATTATAATATTTAGAACTATATAGGAAGCATTAAAAGTTAATACGAGACTACCATGTCTAAATTTCATTTCAACTTAAATGAGATATTATAATATAATATGTTGCGTTGGCCACAGAACAGCTAACGTATAGAAATGCTACATTCAATTGTGATCATATGGCAAATCGGTGCAACAAAAAAACGTAACAATAAAAAAAATAGATAACATATATTTGATTAATCAATACGACACGGTCAAGAACACTGGTGTTTAACTAGCGGTCGTTGTGAACGAAATCCCTTTATTATCTATTGGTTTAAGAACATACTGGATAAAGTTATAATACATCAATGCGTCTTGTAAAAGAAAAGGTACTTTAATTCTGTGACTTTATTACAGTCCTGTAAGGTGTGAAAAGGATAGACATATAAACTTAAGTGCCGTCTGAGTAAAACAAGAGATAACCTTCACTAATGTCACATTGACCGACGTTCAAATTACTTTTTTACAACTGTCTCGCTCGTGCTTAACAAATAAACGTTACCAATCAAAAGTAAATATCTACGTCGTTTTTTGGAAATCTTCCGATTTTCAAACGGAGGTTGAAGAAATAACTACAATAACAAAACATATCGGTACAATTTTTAATTAAGCAAAACGAAATATCTCTTCGTTCGTTTCAAATGCATATATATAATATACAGTGTGTAAAAATAGAGTGTGCCATTTCTATACACGTATTATGCATTGATTGTTCCTATTACACTGTGATAGAAGATTTTTATTAACACGTAAATAGATCACTATGATCCATAGACTTATGAATATAGCGAAAAGCCAATATCAACATTAAATATGGTGACTTATAAGATAGCCAAGGACAAAAAAGGTGTTCACACTAACATATAAAAAGAGGATTATTACCGATTTACTAAATCGAAGAATCAGGACATTTTTGACGGCGGTAACTTTTAAAAGCGTTCTCGTATTCAATCATTTTTTGTGATAGACACGCCCACGCCACGAAAAATATCCATAACTGAAATTACCAGAATCAATATAATAATTTAGCCTTTTAAATAGAAAGCTAAAACGAATCCTCGCTACGATTACGTTAAAATGTATAACACTTAAGGGTATTTATTTAGCAAACGAACAGTTATTGTTATTTTTCGACTACGTGATATATTTTCAATCGCTATTCTGATGAATAATAATAATTATTTTATTTTCACTAGAACTGGATATTTAATTTTACTTATGTTTAATTATATAGATAACAACAACATCATGTACATAATAAATACATGCATTTCTTATCAGTTCGATTCGTTTTTGTACCCTGTTTGTAGGGGCTATTTATTTTATCAGTATTAAAATTATGTCCCTTGTCCTGTATTCATCCTGTACCCGTATCCTGACGTTCAATGGTATACGAATATATGCATATATAAATATATCGTATGCAACAAATATAATTTCACTGTAAACCTATATTTAAAAATTTACTTACAGATAGAAAGATAAATATGTACCTGTTCTCACATCGGATTTTTTTACTAAAATATAAAACCGGTATTACTGTCTTATACCTTTGTCGCCAGGATACGGAATAAATCGTTAAAAAAAATCGAAATTTTCATAATGCGGTATGTAGTTTAGAAATATATATTAAATATCTTATTTCCCGTGTGATAGTCGAACTGAATAGAAATGGAATTTTAATATACATAGTTATCTACAAGATTTAAGATAGATAATTTAAAAAGATAGAAGATAAAGAACGTGGGAAACTTATTATCGTTGTGCAAATATATTTGCAATTAGACAAATGTAAATTATCATTTCACTAAACACGCTACATAATATTACAAAAATTTCTATTAGTCACAATTGGTTTCTACATTCGTATGCGTTAATTGCGCTATTAGTTTCAATACGTGAACACTATCTATAGAATTTCATTAAAATGCATTATTAACTAATTGTATCATTATTCAATTATTATATTTTATATAATGAGACTGTATCAATGCAACGTGAGGCCTAACAATAGTACTATACATGAGAATAAAGAAATACAATAAATGTAAGTATAACAATATTTAACTAATGCTTACTTCGCTATTTTTTCTTCTAACGGTACTGCTCAACATGTGACTGAACTCATTGAATATGTTAGAACATTTTCAAGCGATTATTTAAATATATTTTCGTTTTTTTATTTTATTACGTTTCTTCTATGAGATGCAACCACGTTGCAAATTCGATATAAACGCAGTTATAGTCGTATGAGATACATTTTGCTCCTGTGAGTAACTTGCAAGTATTCAACGTTAACAAGTGATTCAGACGTATGATGACTTAGAACATTAAAAGAAGCACGTCAGGTCCGTAACTATAGAAATTTGACACTTTGTGCTCTCTTCCTACTACGTAAGGGACCTGGCGTGTTGTCGTATTATAATAAACAAAACTGGTACTTTTCTTTGATATCATCGAATTGGCAACGAAAGATGCGTATATGGACAATTTTTGTTGATTTAAAAAGTGTGCTACACACTTGCGAGCTTGAATATTATACGTTTGCAAACAAGTGCGGTTGTTCCTAAATTGATTTATAAACGCAAACAAACCGCTTGGCCAAAATGTCACCGCTTTGCCATGCAAAAACATTGGGAAACATCGGCTGTGAGAAATAAAAAATAATGTAAGCATTATCTTTAAAATGTCATAACGATCTAATCGAACAGTACCTTTAGGACGATATAGAAGCTTCCAGACTTTCGATATTCGTCATTATCGAGTGTAAACCAAACTTAAACATACATGTACGTAGTTATTAAGCACAAATCAGTCTACTACTTAATTATTGGCAGTATAGATATTGTTTAGGTTACGAAGATGTTCATTACAGATGAAAGAAAACTATAGAGATTCTATGTGTTCTGGACAGAGACACTGTGAAATTGGCAAGAAAGATAAATGACCGAACGAATGAATTTTACCGAGACTTATATAGGGCATATAACCGACCTCCTCAATGAATTCATTCATTGAATCAATCAACCGAATTGGAGACCAGCTAGGTGCAAAACAATCGCGATTTCAGTTGCAGGGTCAATGCACACTATCGTGTTAACCACTTCTCGCTTGAATGAAGTCTTTCATAATCAGCCGTCACTACATTTGATCTTAGATATACATGCAAACTGACACCTCATGCGACGTTTTTTTTGCTAAATGTAAATCTAATATTTCCCGTTCAAGCAACATGGCTAGAACACTGTTCCAATATTTCGATTTAGTTATGACGTTTTGAATTCCCAAATGCTATAAACTATGCTAAACAATATCTTTTTATTTTTATGAGCAAAATTGAACTGTGTTGTACATTTATTTTCTAATATACTAATTAATTAAATGTGGCAGTATTTAATTCAAGTCATATGTTCTGTCTTATTGGGTATACATGTACATGCATAACATACATACAGACGTAGTCGTATTATATACACATACATATATCTATATAATCGCCCGCTGTCGTCCGCGATATCGCGCTGTGTACGACACGTACATAACATTCGAGCACTGACAGCAGCATAGGAATTAATCAATTCAGTTCAATATTGTTGTATCTATACCGAATGTGATACATAAAAAAAAAATCACGTAATTGTTTTTGAGCTTAAAAACATTATAACTCCAAATGGTTCACACGTGATCAACGACAAATTAAAGTTTAATTATTTATATCTATATATAAAGTAACTATTATTTGTATGTTATTTTTTCAACTTACCAATAAATCTCACGTGCATGTATTCAAAGTTATATTTAAATGAATAAATGAAACCGTTGGTGAATAAAATACAAGTCGTCAAATGCAAGCTACGATACATTATAAATGTATGTGTTATTATTTAATGAATTCATTGAATTAAGCGACTGATATCATCTGTGGGTTATAAAAGGCGCACTCTTTTTAAACATCAGTTAATTTACTGTGACCTTAAGGCATTGAAAATATATCCGATAACAGGCACACTGACATAGATATGGTTGACGGCATTCAATTTGAGTTCTGAGTTGATAGAGACGCACTTTATTTACGTGCGACACGTAACTTGTCCGTTTGTTTGTTAGTATTGGCCTATTAGCAACAGTTATTGAAACAGATTCTTTTCTATTTTAGGACTCAGAGCTCAAATAAGATGCCGGTATCTTCCGTTATACTTAATATTTATATATTAAAATTTATTGTTTATAATTATTTACTATAGCGATATTTCACGGGATTCTAATGTGACCACCTGTGATGATAGTAAGGCAACATATATATCGATCGACCTCATGTCCTATTATTTCATACCACGATAAAGGCTCAGGGCGTTCCGTTGCGTTCTGAATTCAAACACTCTTGTACTTAGAGCTATTGTGTAAAATTACAGTTATATCATTATAATGGATTAAATAACGATTACAAATGAATTTCAAAGTAAGCTACAGTAGAACTGGTATTGTTCAGCATGCGGACACATTGAGGTAGCCTGAAGTTTACATATTACATATATATGTATACATACATATATGTGTATATATCGTAAGAGAAAAAAAATTATAATGAAAAAAGAACACTGCGCCCGTACTAACAATACGACGATATAATACTGCTAAGAGTCTACCATAGCTACATCTTGTCTAAACAGTCCGCCGATTGATTGGGAGGTTCCGTTAAAAAAGCTAGTAACACTACATGATATATACGACGATGGTTACTTAGTGATAATTTAACGATAAGAGCATTGGCCTAAAGTTACATGAGTTATAGTAATCCTAAATTACGCACAGTGTTTTGGCAATACCTTATAACGCACTCAAAAGCACTGATTGATTCGCTCGATCATGCTAGAGTTACCGCCAATGAGCGTCTTTGTAAAGGATTTCTCTCCAAATCTATTGGCTTGGCCTTGGCTTGTACTCCGTGCGTAGTACGTTAAGGGCAAATGATTTTGCAAAAAAAACACTGCGCATGCAGAATCACATCTATCTATATATATGTAAGATAACAATTATTCCATAATATTATGCTAGAGGGCTCCACATTGCGACGACCCATACCATCATTGTACCATCAATTATCTATATTATTTAATCAAAATTTCCAGTCCTAACAAGAGCTCGAGGATATTACACGCCTAAAACTTAAAAGATAAAATTTCGAATTAAGAAAAAAAAAACGTCTTATAACTATGACACCAATAAACAACATTGCCATTATTTTCCATGTCTCTCTTATAATATTACAGTTGGTAAAAGTGTATTGTCGTGATTCGTTGGATTGATCACCAACTGTCAACAAATTATTCGCGCCAGTTATTGGTTTGAACATTAAATACACGTTCTAATTATATAGTCGTACAACAATTCAACTATCGTTAAGTTACATCCGAGTATATATTATTATTCGTCAACGTAATCTCTGTGTTTTTGACTAACTCACTCCAATATCCAATCAGTCTTCTGTTACATTCAATTTTATTTAATCGAATATTAAAAAATTGCCAGACAAATTAACATTGACCTGTCAGACGTTAAATAAAAAAATACGTACACAGAGTGTACCGGCCGCGCGCCGCCGCGCCGCCGCGCCGCCGCGCCCGCTCACATCACAGCCGGGGTGCCGCCGCTAGTGTGCCCTCGCACTACTATGTCTATATGTATGCCACTTAGACAGATCACACAACAAACACTAAGTGATATCATTCAATATAACATAATCAAATATAACATTGCGCGTCACAAAAACGTAAGAAGATCAATTCTGCTAACATTTTTGCAACTAAGACTTACTATTTTTTTTTTAATTAGTGTGAGAAATTTAACAAGAGACTTCAGACCATCGTATTCACGACGCACTGTACGCTCGTTACGCTACACGCTAAAGCAGAGGTTTACACGCGCCAAACATGCGCAGGTCTGAAAGAGCCCACAGAGAGAGGCTTGAACGTTTTCAAAGCAAAACTTTAGGCGTCACTCATTCACGCCAATCGTTCATTTTTCTCAATGTAGCCCGAGAAGGTACGTTTTTACAGACATTTTAATAATAAAATTATCGTGGTAAGGATAATTTGACTTTGACGATTTAATCAATAATAGTAATTATATTTCATTCACATGTAAATATTTTGTTTCTTTCATTAGTCATATTCATGTTTTATTCTACTGCTTATTCACTGATGCTTAAACGTATTTTAAACTGACTAATTTTCCAATCAGAAAGCATTGGACCAAAACTTGTCCAAATACTCGTTCGGCTTGATCGTCAACTGAAAACTTGTTTTTTTTTTTATTAAATCTGCATATATCAAAAGTGAATAATGCATATATAATACACAGAATATTGAGCACTGTTTTGTGATAGAGTCAATTAAAGTCGACATAGAAATATATACTCACACTAACTTTACATGCGTGTTTCACATTTGGTGGGAAGTTTGTACATTCACACTACTACGTCTCATTCACACCACGTACAAGAAGAACTTTATACATTATACATACATATAAAAACGCCGCACGAAAGCTTTCTGAAGCGTACAAGCGACCGTCGTCCGCTACAAATAATAGGTAACCTTAACTCCACGAACAGAGTTCAAAATCCACCACGAACACGTCGCCACGCTCGCAGCCGCCGGCCGCCGCCAAAGAGAACATTATAGCTTCATTCCAATTATTCTAAACCTGTATCTATTCGTTTATCAGAAATCCATTCTCAGTGCAATGTTCCGTTTGCCGAGGCCCGTTTAAAGCTAGGAGTATCGGCGAACCACCTGC
>DWMG01002600.1:0-12991 GCA_018244855.1 Elbella merops
CCGAAACCATTCTGTACTCACGGTTTTTTTTTTACTTATGCTGTTGACCCTAATGGCCTCTACAGCTTCATCGGATTTTAGTGGCGAGCCCGAGTGGCTCCGCCTGAATTTAGAAGTGGGGAAGGTGGGAGTGGGGAACGGTAGAAGTGAGGCCCAGCACGGGCTGCACCTCCAGCTCCACCCAGCGCAAGAGGGATTAGGGGCTGTGGGACCGATCCGTGGGCGTCTCATGTGAGACTTGGACCTAGACACGCATCGACACGATGTGTGTTTATCGAAGGGCTATTGTACTGCGACGGTTAAACGATCGAAGACGCCGCACGTTTGCCGTATGGAACGCGGTGTCTGCGTCCTCGCCGGCGGGGACGGTGCGTGTATATGTGATGGTTGTGTAGTGTCTGGGAGGGTGACGAGTCCTCCGGAGGAGACCTATTTGTCGGTGTTATATGGTCATCAGGGTCATCTATTACGTGCCTCGGTCTCCTGAAGGGAGCCTTTACCCCGGCTGGACGGCGGGAGTACGAGACAGTGGCCCTAATGAGTTTGTTTGGGTGGACGTCAGCCTTGTCGAAGTAGTTCACGGCTTACTTCTTTAAGAACTGGGCTATTGTATCTAAAAGAAGGTCCCTATGGAGATCTACATTACGCAAGTAGCAGGGTGCCCCGATTGCTCTGCGCGTAATACGGTTTTGTAAGATTTCGAGGGTGTTATCTTGTATGAGGATGCTATCTTGGCTGATGGCCTGTTAGAGCCACCCGGCAGACAGACGCCTCTATATTGGCCAGAGCAGGCGGGTTTATTGGAGTGCAGTGCAAGGACCTTTTGTAGTAGATCAAGGTGCCGCCCTTTGGACGACACTGTCATTTCGAATAATCTGGTAATTAGCGACGTTGGGGTCGCGATCAAATGGTTTTAAAAACGTCTCCTGTATGGCCAATATGTCTACCTGTTGATTTTGTAAGAATTGCCGGACGAGATCAACTTTCGATTTTAAGCCGTTTGCGTTGAAATGCGCAATAGCCAGAGAGCGGGGTTTTTGCCTACATGTGAGAGTGTACAAGTTTTGTGTACTACTCATAATGATTGTATTTTACGCGGTGTTTGACGCGAGCATTGCCTGAAAGAAGGAGGCATGTTGGACCATGATGTCCATGGGTGTCTTGGCTGTACAAATTTTATTCGCCACAGCGGAGTTTCGATGACATTTATCGAGTTGAATACGTTGCTAACGATCCGGAGATCGTTAACAAGCGACGAGGGGAATGCGTGCTCTGAAGGAGCCAAAAGCGTGGATTTGGCTGTCTTGGAGAAAACGGGGATGGATGCCTGAGGGGCAACCATGGCCGGAGAGGCCTTGTGGACATGTGTTGAAGCTACCTGTTTGTTTGCCACCATTGATGATGGTTTGACCCAAGCGTTTTGAGCGTGGATAGGAGCCGGAATAAACGCGGCTACTTTTTAGCCATTGTATTGGCTGGACGGGAATGGAAAATTCCTTTTGGCCTACGCAGGGCTCGTGGACAAAAGCGGTAGCTTGGCCGAATTCCCTTTTTCGCCAAAGTTTACGCAACTAGGTGGTTCGGTGCAGTCCCGTGGTCTGGGACAGTGTACTGTCCCGTGGTTGCCCAGTTATTTTACGGAATGCAGGGTTGCGTAGCAGTTTTGGGCGGAGTGGCCATATGCCAATTATATGGCCTATGGCATTGGACCGGGCCGGTTTTGTACAGTGTTTCCACCGATATGTTTGAAAGGTAACATACCTCCTTAAGGGAGAAAATTTATTTCCCCTTAGGTGTTAGCTCTAAGACCACTAGTACCATATCAAATGGCTGTCGGGAACGTCCGTGCACCATCCGGTGGACGGACTTGGCCGGCAGGCCCTTGTCGAGGTAGTCTTTGTGCACGACCTCAGAGTCTAACTCCTTTGGTACTTCGCGTATGGCTACGCGGAGTTGTTTCTCGTCTGCGAGCGCATAGGTGTGATAACTTATGTTTTCTAAACGCAGAATTGACGTGATTTTTCGATGGTCCTCGTCCGAGATCACTGTTACTCTAATTGCTCGTGAGGTGTTGCGTGCGTTAGCAATGTTGACGCCTTATGCACGGATGACGCGCATGGTATGGGTCCATCTATCCTTGTTTCGGATGAAGATGGGAGGGGTCGACGAAGATTTCCCTTGCGAAGGGATGAGGTCCAGGGGGTCGTCGGTGCACGTGGGCACCGTTACTTTTTTGGCCGGGGGAGGGGTGACAGAGCATTCCATGCGAATTTTATTTGTTGGTCCTACGATTTGCAAGTAATCTGGCTCTTCCAAATCGGATATCGACCTCGCGTCTGATACGTGGGGAGAAGATGGTGAGGAGTTTGGTGCGATCGGACGGGAAGGCCTGAGCCTCCGTTTGATGTACGGGTGGGCTGCGGACTAGGGCTCGAAGAGCTAGGGACCTCTGATTTTCCCCGTTTGGAAGAAACTGGCGCAGTACGGGTAGTTGTGGAGGGCAAGAAGGCATCGGGGCCTTGATGGAATCGTTCCAATAGGGCCTTCGGGTCGTGCTTTTCAATAAGTGCCTCGAGGGCTTCAATGTAGCCCTGCGTGGACGACATGGCGTCACTTCGCAGGGCCAGGTTTAAAGTTAGAGGGTTTGTGCCTCCCTGCCGTGGCAGGGAGGTGTGTGGTGTAGCCTACGGTGTGGCCCTACAGTCTCTATCCTATGTGGATAGAGGTGAGTGCCTAATCTTAAAGCTACAACGTGTACTCACGGTTCACGTGTTAACCACGCGGGACTAGGGATCGCCACGGCCACACGGGGTCGGCGGATTGGCGTACTCACTACACTGAACACGCGACGGAAAAACACCACGCTTTCGGGGAAACCGAGTTAAATTTAAATACCACGAGGGAAAATAAATTCGCGAAGGATACGACGTTAAACTGATTGCTGACAGATGCAGAGTTGCCCACACTGTGAGAACAATAGAACACCCGCGGTGTAGATAGATAACGATGGCGCGCAGATGCAACGCCAAAGGGAAATATCGACACAGCTGTGGAACTTGCTGACACAATGCGAACAATAGAACACCTGCAGGATCCGTAGATAAAGATAATAAAATCCGATGCGAACGGCCACTTTCGTGAACGCGGGCGTATACCGTTACGTTCGAACCGTACCGAGGCAGAGACCGGAATGTCCTCACGGCAGTTTCAACTAGCAATAATCGCACCTCGGATAAACCTCATTGGATACGATATTACCTCTGCGCAAAGTTGTCCTCACGGCAGCGCCCATACGGCTTATATATCGTTTTAATGGCCTCCGGTAAGTTCCAGATTATTCCACGGTTCTCCAGAAAGCAGGCTCCGCCCACACGCCGACCGTAACAATAATTAAATTTGTAAACATCTCCAGTCGGTCAATTTCGCTTGTCGAATTAAGCATTTAGTTTTATACCTACCTATACGCTACATAACCAGCAAGTCGTAGTTTCTAGATTCGTCGGTTACAATACACTTATATGTATTATATGCAATACATAACGAATAGCGAAGTTTCGAGGTACTATCGGCCGTAACAATATCATAAATACTTATTAAACATATAACATACATACATGCCTACAATAAAATTTAACGTAAATATTTATCAAAACCAATATCAAAGTTTTCGTAGTATTAAGTATTTAGTCGCTGTTAAATAAAGTGACTTACAATTTAAATTTTTGATGCTTTGATGTTTTGGTCAGCACTTTGATAATGATTAATTTAATACTCATTGGAGGAAAGAATTAGAATATTAATGAGTTTAATTTTTTGTGTACAGAAATAGCTTGGGATATAATTTCGGACTTTGCTACCGAGTTATTAGAAGGCCCGGATAAAGAAAGGGTAAGTTTACTCACTGAAGTGCCAAGATAGCACACTTCAATTGAAAACCCATATGGTTGTTGGTTTAACGTACTAAAAGGTGTTCATTTGCAAATTTATTTATATTTCGGTTTGGTAAATTTCGACGGATCGTTTTGTGCAAACTTGATGATCTGTAACGGAAAATGTAAATTAATTCGGAAAATCAAGGAAACTAACACTTACCTTGATCCGATGACATTTAACGTACCTACATGTTACACAACATCACGCTTTTATATCCCCGAAAGGGTCACCAGATGTAATACACTCGCATAATTTACCGGTTCTGTTATACATTCGACTATGGAATAAGGGATATGCCAGTTGTCATACGCCGGGCACATATCCTAAATCGATACTACTGGGAATTTCAGGTTACCAAAACACAATAATACTTTGCCCAACCCGGATATCGAACCCAAGACCTGTTGACCAGCAGCTGCGCTGGCAACCATCGACCAAAGAGGCAGTCAAATCTATATCTTAGATGATATTGAATATGTTTATACTTTAATCCAACAATATGAATACACAATAGGATCTGAACGAGGAGCGCGCCCGCCGCAACCGCGCTGCCCTGGCACACAAGCGCTCATTCTTCGTGCGCATGGTCAGCGACCCCAAGATCTACAACCCGGCCATCAACAAGACGCCGCCACCGGTGCCCAGCACCCCCTGCTCGCCACCGCCGGCCGCTGCACCCGTGTCGCCCGACACGCCCTCCGATGCTAGCTCTGCACAATTGCCGTCTACGCCGTGAGTTACAACAATTTCAATTACCTGTACATACATATATACATACATAATTATATTTACCAATACATACCTGCATTGGTAAATATGATCATATTAAATCCTCTTCGACTTCTCGTTCTTCTTGTTCATGTGATTTTTATTAATTTGCCGAATCAAGGCTAAATAAAAATCAAAAATATTAAGTCATTATAATTTTTTTTTTTCGTTTACTGCGTTAATAAGTTTCTTAAATTATAAATTTCTAAACTTAGGTACATGTTTAAAATATTGTTTTAGGTACCCGCATGTTTAATAGTTTTCTACAACAAGTAAATAATGTTTCAACTAAGTGTAACATTTCTTACAGGAAACAATCATCATGGATCAGCTGGCCTCTTGCATTTTTCTTCCAAAGTGTGGACCACGACGCTAACGATTTGCCATTAAGGTTTGTTATTATTTCGTTACTACTATACAATAGTACAATTGGAATTTTACACTATGTTCTGTTGCTGGATATGGGGTATTCCCGCAATTAAGCCTCCTTTAAAGGAAGCCTGGACCTTGATGAAGTGCAATACGAGTTTCTAGAGGTTACTGTGATTGACTATAAACTTTGTAATGTAAATAATTTATAATGTAACTAATAAGTATGTATGTCTCATAATCAAACTACGGACGGAACTAATAACCCGTTTTACTTACGCTAAGCATGCTTTCCAGGTTCCGGCACCTGGACACGATGGTGCGACTGAAGAGCCCTGGCGCTCTGACCCGTCGGGGCTCCTCGCCCAGCGCTTCCCCGGACCACCGCGCGTATTCCCCCTCGGCACAATGAACGCTCTGACTCGTTCGCTCTTCACTATACTTATTCATTAATAAATTATTGAGCATTTACATATACTTTTATATTATCGACAGTTCAAAAGTTGGCGTCGTTTTGATATTACTGTGTATAGAGCTTATTGCTTTATAGAGTGATATGGTGGGGCTGGTGAAGGTGTTAAACTAAAACAAAGCGCTCAGAGTACGTGATAATACAATTTCATGATTTCAAAGCATCTCGTAAGTTTCCGAACTCGATAACAGGGCCCATCATTTTGTTTGCAATGTTAATACAAAAAATTTCGCGAAGTATTACAAACATAGAATGATATGTTATGACTAGGGATGTCAAAATTTTGACATCCGCGAATACGAATGCGGATTTTTAGAGGCTGACATCCGCGGAAGCGAATTTTAGGATTCATTTAAGATATTCCAATTTTAAGTGCATACAACATGAAATTTGATTGATTTTTATAGTTTTATTAAATTATATTTTGAAAACAAAACGAAATCCGTTTTTACTCTTCCTTATTACCAATTTAAATCTATAGTCTTATTAAGAAAAACTAAATACTCAATAACTAAATCAATAATTAAACTAAATTAATAATAAACTCAATAATTAAATTTTAAAATGGGTAAATTATACGAAATAAACAGGAATATTGCAACCTTCTCAGCCTCCTACCTGTTTCTTAGTGGATCATATGTATATTAACCTAGCTCCACCAAATAGTTGTTCGCTGGGAACGTTGGCTCGTGAAGGTGATAAATATCTGTTTCAAGTTCAGTTCAGTAGAGTTCCGTACAGTTCATTGCATTGCACACGAAATCAGTAAAAAAATTATGTCCTCTAAGATTATATTTGGGTTTATGTAAAGTCCGTAGAGGGGGAGGATATCACCCTAGACTTGGGCCACCTTTTGTACCAACTCAAGGGCGATCAAACATCCCAGGGCGGCATAGGGTTTCTCGTCAATAGGGCTCAGTCTAACAATGTTAAAGAAATCTCGAGTGTGTCGACCAGGGTAGCGTACCTGATACTTCGGCTGTCCAAGCATGAAGGTTATTCAGGTCTACGCACCGACATCGACACACTTAGACGAAGAAGTAGCATACCAAGGCCTTACACAACACCACCAAAACCCACTTCAACATCGTTATGGGGAGACTTTTACGCCAAAGTGGGAATCCAGATTGGCGATGAATCTCGAGTAGGCCCACATGGTTATTGATCCAGGAATCACAGACAGCAAACGCTAGTCGACTTCTTAGAGGAGGGGCTTTTCTTAATGAACTTGTTTTTTAAGAAAAAGCCCCAGACGAAGTGGACATAGCGGAGCCCCGATACTGTGACGAGGAACGAAATCAACTTCATCATGTTGGACAAGAAGCACATATTCAGAGATGTCTCTGTGATCAATAGGTATAATACCGGATCTGATCACCGACTTGTCCAAGGCTCTCTGAATATTGATTTGAAGCTTGAGAGATGTCTCCTGGTGATTGGAACGTTGAGGGATGAGGGCATCAAATTCTGCCAAATGCAGCGAAAGGGCAAGAAGTTCAAACTCGAACGAGACTACGGCTTATGACAGAGAGATGGATAAATCCTGGGACCACTTCGTCAGAGAGGTCATATTTCAATAAGCGTATTGCGAGGATGGTACGGCGTGACCTCCGGAAATCCAAAACGCGCCAGATTACGGAGGCAATAGAACGAAACCGAGGGTCCAAGTATTCACTCAGCAGCTCGGAAGGGGACATCTAACGAAGCTGACCACACGCGATGGAAGAACCGTATTGTCAAAGCCGGAGATTTTCGCCGAGATCGAGGACTTTTATGACCGACTCCTATGCTGCGCATGCTCCTCGTCATACACGAAACAATTGTGATCCAAGAGCCACCCTGACGCGTCACTTCAGTGACGATCTGCCTGATGTCAGCCAACACGATATCATGTTGGCTCTGAGACAACTTAATGGAAAAGCTCCCGGTGATGACGAAGTTACTTTAGAATTTTCAAAGGCATGTATAGTACATGCCTTTAAAAGTTAGGTATTTGATGCGGATGCGGATGCAAATGTTGAAATTAATGCGGATGCTCCGCATTTACGGATGCGGATACGAATATCCGCAACACCCCTGATGTTGACGATTTGTTTAGTTTTTCCTTTTAATTTTATGTCCAATTGTTTTTTTAATATTAAGATTGATATATTTTTGGTTATAGGGGAACGTACTCCGGAACAAGCTGCTGTCGCAGTACTTCGTGAGCCGCAAGTCCGAGCCAAAGATCCAGCCCGCCGCGGCCAGCGCGCCCGCCACGCATGGGCCCGGCGGTCCGTACCACATACATTCACATAGTTGATACTGATGATACTGTCGTTATATCGATTACTCCAACATATTATGTATCCTTTCAAAATCATGCACTAATAATGGGCTGATGTTTGTCAAAATAGTATGACATTATATAAAGGTAAATGCAAACATAAATTGCAAACAGACTAGGTTTGACTAGTTGAAACACGAGCTGATAGAATGTTTCAATCTGAAATGCTATGAGCGCAATTGTATAGCAAATCGGTGTAATGTAGCATTTTATTATAATTTAAAATTTCTGATCTACATAGACCAGAAATTTCGATTAATAGTTTAAGTATGTACTATTTATATGGTCAGACCAGTAACATCATCTACCTTGATAACAAACTTAATAAAAACACGTTACACGAATATTTTTAGGAGTGTACATTCTAGAAATGTTAATTTTCCACTAAAAATTACAAATATATACATAGATACATTGAAGTCATTAGATAGACTCTAGCACCATTAGATAGACACCAGTTAGACACTAAGCTAATGCACCAATAGATCTTCTAGGAAAGTTTTACTATAAGGTATTAGTTTGTAAGATTCTATTTAGACTAGGAATTATATCAACATTCAATTGCCAATAGTGATTCGGGTTGAAGTTCTTTTGTCATGTGTCATTTACCGTTTATGTTGCATTTAATTTAATTGTACATTAAGAAAGTGTACACAAACAATGTAATATGTAATTATAGTGAATAGTATAACCAAAATAGTAAAAACAAAAAGAATAGTATAACCAAAATCTCATTTCCATGAGCCTAAACCTGTTAGCTTATCATGACATTCTAACATTATAACACTTCTTGCTTAAATACCTGTAGAAAGTTTGACTAATTCAGAAAGCTGCAACTCTATTTCCACTTGCTGAAGTTTAATTAAAATATACTAGAGTGGGCATATCTAATCTGCTTTTATATAATGATTAAAAAGTAAACCGACTGCCTCGTCGGTCGAACGGTTGGTTGCAAGCGCGACTGACAATCGGGAGGTCCTGAATTCAAATCCCGGGTCGGGTACTATTGGATTTTTCTAATTCAGTACTTGTAGTAGTAATTCGGAGTCTGGATTTGTGCCCGGTGTATGACAATAAGCTCACCACCTATTCCATGGGACTTAAGTGTTACTGGTGGAACGTGGGAGTGTACTACACTCCTCTACCTATCCCTTCGTTGATTACAGGCGTGATGTTAGGTTTAATAAAAATTAAATTATAACGATTAATTATTAATAACGATTGATTAATTAATAACGATTTATTTCATTGTTGTACATGTGACAATTGAATTTCTGGCAAACTACTTATACGAAATGCAAACCGCAACAAAGCTATTTTTAACCTGGTACCTACATTTTTTTTTTCTTACGCATAAATTATCTGCCAGTTAATTATTAAACCCAATCAATGAATTATGAGCAAAAACGATATAGGGGAGACCCTCGTCCGGCACTGGACAGAGGCTGACGATGTTAACGAAAAGTTAAAAACTAGCTTTGTTGTGTGAACTAATGCTTAAAATAGAAATCAATACTGTTTTCTTTCTCAACGCGAATGCGCCGCAGACAATCATCCGCATCAGTCGAAAACAGGTGGGTCCATCGGTCCATGTATATGTATGTATGTAACTGTCTTGTCCTGTGTATTCAACGTTTTCTTTTTTTTATCATCAGAACAACCCCACATCCATGTTTATGCTTAAACTATATATACGAGTAGGTTATTCCCGATTACATATATGCTTGATTTGTAGAGCCGTTACAGTCGATTCTATAGACTCTGCAGACATGAAAAGGATATTGGAAATGTTAACGGTAACAATTTGTTTTACGTTTAAATTTAAACGCTATATTATTCTTAATAATTACAATAACTAGATTTCATTACCCACAAACCACATTATCGAAATTTCTAGAATACCAGTTTAAATCTTGTTTAGATGAAATTTGGTACAAAAGATAGAACATTAGCACGCTAGCAAATAAATCTAAAGCATTTACCCTTAGCCCCCTCGCCCCATTTGGGGGTTGTTCGTCATCTCGCCCGACATAAACTCGCCCGATCGGGCGATGCCCTTGCGAATTTACCTAATATTTATGTCGTCAACTCGTCCGACCATGAAAATGTGAAGTAACTTAGTACAGTCAACTACAAAAATCCTTTTTAAAAACGTTTAATATTTTATGGTTGGACTTTAAAATAAAACAAAATGTTATTATATCATAATTTTAGATATATTTCACAAATCAACATCTCAAAAATATAAAGTCATGTTACTCTAAATAAGAATCAAAATAAAAAAATATATATACCTATACAATTATTCTCAAAAGCACGGGGCTTGTTTATTAGCTAAGTATAAAAATATGAACAACAATATCAAAATATAATCAACGATATCACGAAATATTTGACGTGTTATTAACTAGATATAAAAATAGAATCAACAATATCATAAAAGCATTTGCCTTGTTATTATCTAAGTATAAAAATGTAATCAAAAATATAAAATAGAATCAACAATATCACAAAAGCACACCGACATTTGAATAAAGAAAATAATCCATATCGCAGCTTAATATATGCGCGGGCGCAGTAAAGTACGCTTAAGGGAAGACTAACTGACATCACGATGCGCCACGATTTCGATGGAGATAAAGGGTTAGATAAAAAGAAATAGATAGTGCTATCCTTTTGTGAGCATAGACCTGTTTAGCTCGGCAGTGTAGAGTGCGCTGATTTCTTTACGGCCGAAATATTTTTTGTATTTTTATGTGTATTTTATTTATTCTTTATTATTCGGAAAAAAAGGCGGACTTAATGCCAGGTGGCATTACCTGCCAGTCAAACTAGGTGATAATGAAAAGTTGGAGTAGGCACGTAATCATCTTAGCTTAGAGCCTGTATATATATGTATTTCGGATATAAAACAACGTTAAAAGTTAGTCAGTAGCTTTATTTTAAGATTTAGTACAATGTCGTTTTTTTTATTAGAAGTCTTTTTTAAAATTTAATTTAATTTTTTTTACCTGCCTGTACTTTGTATGAGCGTGCGAGTTGACGACAGAAATTTTAGGTAAATTTGAAAGATGACAAGTCGCCCGATCGGGCGACTTTATGTCGGGCGAGATGACGAATAACCCGAAATTGTGCATTGTCTTCCAATTTATTCAATTTCGGATAAAGTGCGTATTGCTATCAGTTTAAAATGCGGGCCTATCCTAATAAAAGTATCAGAGATTTTAATTGTTGAAACTTCTATTTTAAACTTCAACATTTATCATAAAAATAAAGAACAGATATAATTATATACTTTCTATATGTCGTTAACTCTTCTTCTTAGCGTGTCGATGACAAACATGTTTTATAATAAGTCCCTAAATGGTTTTAGCCCAGAGTTTTGCCACGCTGACTGCTTCATCACTGGCAGTCATTAGGTCATCCTGGGTGCAGGTATTAGGGCACGCAGGGCACGATTTGAGGTGGTCCATCGTTTGGGAGGTGCCGCACAAACAGTTTTGGCTGTTGCTGTCTATCAAACCCATCTGTTCATGTTGTCCTTACTTCGGCCAACGCGGGTCCGCAGATGGCTTAGGGACTTCCTAATCGGCCAAGGCAACTTGTGTCCAGGGGGGAGGCTCTCAGACAGTGGCACAAAAGGTGTAGGCAGGGAAACCTACCTAGGGGTGCATGAAAGGAGCCTCTTTGAGCGACGTACCTACTGAGATTGCACGTCTGGCGCACCCCGGGCAACGATCAGCGAATCCCAACGCTGATCGGCAAATCCTTTCACCATGATGACAAACCCTAGTCGTTAACTCTATAAACTATACTTACAAATTTGTAAATAAATTCAATATATCAAACTGCTTTTTCCACTATTAACTCGTTTTTGCAACTTCAGGCGGTTCCAAGCCTCAAGCTCCCAACTCGACACCGTGCCATGTATCAATCACGTGATAACATAAGTCACACAGCTATGGATTAGAACAAGAGTTACGTAGCCATGGGAACGAAGTGACCGAATTTTGTATACAAGAAAAACTATGAGCCAAAGAATGGAATGATGGAATAAATCTACATAATCAAATACAAACTAACTGTTGTGAGGTCTAATTTAACGTTATGACACATCTATTCTATACATATAAAAAAACTAACTGATCGCTGTTTGTGCACGCTAATCTAATAAAAATAAAAATAAAAATTCTAAGGTTTGTGAAGTCTGCCAACCCGCACTTGGCCAGCGTGGCAAACTATCGCCTTAACCCTCTCAATATGAGAGGAGACCCGTATTCCAACCATCATTTTCGATCATTTCCGATTTGAATGCAGTTTTCAGGATTATATTGTGATGGGTTTCACTTAACATTAAGTGTTTCTTTCATTTAAATCGGTTAACAAATAAACAACCCCCCAACAAACAAATAAATAAACCCCAGTACGAAGGTTACAATATATACCTGCCTGCTCCGCAGTATCCTCCAATATTGCAGTAATGTATGGAACTCACATTACGATATTTATATTAAGCATTTGGAGAGCGTACAAAAGCGGCAGCCAAAAAACTTCCAAGCTACATCGATCGCTTACAATATTTTCACCTCAACTCACTTCGTCATCGTAGGGGGCTGCGTGAGGTCTTGTTTCTGTATAAACTTATTAATGGAAATTTGGACACAACCGATCTTTTGTCTAAAGGTAAGCTTAATATTCCTAGAAAAGTACAAAGAAACCTCCTTTTGTAACTAACGAAGCAAGATCAAATCTGGGCCCACATTGTCCACTGAACCGATCATGAAGGAGTTACAATTTAGTACACAACGCAATGTTCTCTGACGATAATGGTGATACGTCTACCAACCAGAGTAGCGCTGGAGATAGTTCAGAAAGCCCCAAGATATCCAAATAGATATCTTCTCAGACTCCTTCACGCGTCAAGAAGTTGGCCAGAGGGATTATAGGGAATTCGGAAATTAGGTTTATCATTTTGACAATTAAAATTATTGCGTTTTAAATTAATCTTAAATAAAATTTTAAATTACAATTTGAATAGAATTTTGGATTAAATTTTGAAAATGATTTTATATTGAATTTTAAATTAAGTTATTGAATTTGTAATTTTACATTATATTATAGAC
>DWMG01002601.1:0-12990 GCA_018244855.1 Elbella merops
AACAATTATTCAATTCAAAGTAAAAAGCGTGGGGTGCATTTTACTGCGGTTCATAACTATTCTCTCTTATATAATTGCCAATAGAATAATTGTAACATTTATACCTAATATCAAGCATAATACATTCATACATACATACATACATACAACCCAAGCTAAAATATAAGCGTGTTAAAAAGACTGCTGGATGGTTATAATAAATTGTATGACATGGGACCCCTCGAATATTGAAAAAACTTAAAAATAACAGTGACTTCTAACCATCAACTAGTATGATTGCCTGTTTACTAAGCTTAAAAAATTCCACCCCATTTTATTACCATGCGATTGTTATATATTAAAGCATGATTTTAATCTGAAATATCAGGGGCAGTAGAATGCAGTTGTGACCAATATCGAATTATCGACTATTTCAGGAATTAAAAGAACTGATACAATGCTTTATAATCTTAGACCGAATAATCCTTTTTGATATTTATATATTTATCCTTATGATTTACTGACCTTTGATCTATAGACACGTAGAAATAACTTTAAGCTCAGGGGTAGTAGGGCTAAAGTAATGGATAATAGTATTCTTTAGTAATAGATAATAGTAATTTTTGTTAAGTTTATACTTCGGATTCATAATTTTATGCAATACATTACAATTAATCTTAATTGTATGCCAAAGAGACAGAGAAAGGGACACAGTACAAATCTTAGGAGGCACACAAAAGGCATTGTTATCGCTAATAGCGCTCTCTCCCAGAAAACCTATACATATACACGGACATGCTCATAATAGATTTATATATACATATATACAGTTGCCATTGGTCGAGTGGATGCAAGCACGACTGCAGCGAGGTCAGGTACTATTGGATTTTCTAATATAGAATCTCCAGTAGTGATTCGGAGTCTTATGGCAAACGGCTCACCACCTACTAGATGGGACTTAAACGTAATTGGTGATGTATAAGAGTGTACTACACTCCTCTGCCTATATCTTCGGAGGTTACTAGCGTAATGTTACTTTATGTAGAGTTACTTGCATGTAGGTACATATGGTATACACTTATATTTATATTGATATAATAATACTAATATTGAGAGACGACAATAATATTTTTTTCTTACATTTTTGTAGTCCACATTTGCGACAATATGAACAGTATCTGTAAGTATTAAATTTTGAATTGTATATAATGATTTTTATACTATTAATCGTCTCTACGCATTGCTCCGTCAAGCGACTCATCACCGATCAATCAGAGAGCGTCTCGCGGCAATAAATTTGTATTTTTTCCTACAATGCACCTTGTGATTACACGTCGGCCCTTTATAATTACCGGCCATACGTCTATTGATCTAAAAGTTTGATAGATATTCGATATTCCGATCTTTATTGTACGTGTTAGTCATAAGCGGTTGGTCTCAGGTAAGACACCTGGTCTATATGTGGTTGGATGTAGAGATCCGCGTATTGTACAGACCATTTTATGTGGACAGGTATTGGTACGGTCTGGATTTGTGCCCGGTGTAAGGCAATGGGCTCACACGCTATTCCATGATATACGTTGAAAGATACCTTTCGAGCTACTCGTAGAATTGGATTGGATTATCATTGGATTGAAATAGGATTGAATATTAAATGGAAACTGGTAGGTTCAAAGTGTTTATATGATAGTAAAGATTAGGACCACACTCCTCAACAGTAATATTAAAAACATGTAACTAACAGTACCCAAGTTTGAAATTACTGATACTGACTTAGAAGGAATCATGCCGGTTTAATATCGTCACTCACGTTCACTCATTTTCACTCATTCATTGAATTAAGTTGGAACGACTTGTAACGTTTTTAAAACATATCCTCGCTCACGTTCGCTAATCAGTCTCAGTCACTCATTAGAATTATGTAACAACAAATCATATCGGTTTTAAATATCTTCACTTACACTCATTCATTCACTCCTACCCATTCACTGTAGAAGTAGGAAACTTGCTATTTTGTGCGAATTATAATCTCAAATAAAATAATTAATACAATATATATACGTTATATTAAATGTTTAATGAATGTATATAAATACATATACTTATAGCTACCTACGAATATTGATGTAATTTACATACTCACTTGATTATTTCTCGGAACTCCGTTTGGCACAACACAGCCTGCGACCGCGGTCACCTCCTCGCGTGACTGCCTCGAATTATCCAACAGAGCCTTTGTTTTGTTCTTACATTTCCTTATCTGGGTTTTAATTTAAAAAAAAGTGTAGCCTACATTTGTAAACATAAAAATTCAGAAAAAAAAGGTTCGAATTTTCATGTATCTTAAGAATATCAGTGCATCTGTTTTTGAACTTAATATAACGCAATGGATTCTTTTGGAAATAGAGAATTGACGGTCGTAAACAAACTTTATATGTCTTTACGTCAGGTTTTTACTCCCGGTTATAGTTACATTTTTCATGACCGTGACCGTGGCTGACCCCTGTGTACACGACCTCAAAAATGATTCTCAATAACTATCAGTAAAACTGGTATTAATACATTATGAAGTAGTATCGATTGGTAATAACATTGCAAGGATAGGGTTAATAGTAATATTATTCCAGTGAGTACATATTAATATTATTCGTCTTGTACAAAGTATTGTGCGTCTTAGATGAAGTATTGTTCGTCTTATATAAAGTATTGTCAGTCTTATTTATAATAAGACTTGCTGTTATTCCCGAGGAGTGTAATGGTACGTATCTGTTCTACAAAAGTAGTCTTTATAGTCCATTATTAAATTATCTCTATTCTATATCAACACAAATCAGATGTCTCCATGTCTTTGTCACTACCAAGAGGACGAGCATCGATAGACGTTTTTGCAGCATTTAGTTGCCATCGAAAGTCTTTAAGAGTTCCAAGCTATGTGTTATAAACTATATAAGGAATATATTTCTTGTAACTACCTCTTTCTACGGGCGCCTCACAACATTCGCGTGACTACCTCAAATTATCCACTTCAGCATTTGCTTTATTTGTTTCTACATTTCTTTATCTCGCTCCGTCCGACGCCATCTTTGTTTTATATTATTTGCTGGTTTTTTCCCAGAACGTACAACGGTTTAGGTAAACGCTTCTGTGAGATAGTTCGGTGAAAGAGACTGATGACAATTAGGCGTTAGAGAGTACATCGTGAAAATTGGTCCTCTATAAGGCACAAGAGATATATTCTATCATTTTCTATGCTTATAGGTATGTACATTTGAAACTACCTTTCAAAATCAAATGTTTTCTTTGTATAGGCGTATCTTTAATAGTGTAGGTACTATTAAAGATACGTAATAAAGATAAGTAAGTAAAGATAAGTAAAGATAGCTATTAGTAAATAAAGATAAGTAAAGATAGCTAAAGATAAAGATAAGTAAAGATAACTATTAAAGATAAGTAAGTGTAGTGTAGCTTATTAATTCAATGTAGTTTAATTAATAATTCAAGAGCTGTCTGATGGATGCAAATCCTAGTTATAACATATGCGACTGCCGACCGTTTGGACATTTGTTCAAGTTGTTTTGACCCCATTTGTTTATAGTACAAATGTAATAACTGACAGGGCAGTTACAACAGAAACTTGTTTCTCAAATACTGTAGTATTAGTAAAAAACATTGTCTACTTTAACCATTTGACCTATAAACTGCAATGAGCATATTGGTCATCCTTAAAATCCATAGAAATAGCGAATAGAAATATCGAAAAATTAGCACAAGCTATCAACGCCATCTAGTATCGAATAGACAAACTAAATAGTACCTACAATATTCTGTTATTCTTTTGTTACTTTAACTAACCAGTACTATTTTACTGAACTTCGCAATAACACGACAAGTCAGAAGCAATGCCCTTGAATAATTCTGATTTTTTTTTTGGAATGCATAAAAGAACCCTTCAAAATAACTCAAAAAATATTCGACATCAAATTAAAATAAAAAAAAACGAATCCAGAGCAATTTTCAAACGTAGAAAGGTTTCCAAATAAAAAAGGTGAATTTGAGAGTTTTGTCGAAATGTGCAGTTAATTGGAGCTAATTCAGGGCTCGGGGGAGCGATTACGCTGAGAATCGAACCCGGGACCGGCGTCATAACTCATGAACCGACGCTTGATTTATAGTAGATGATAATGTTATTACTGTGTGATGTATGTAGGTATTCGCCGTACGTACATTTGTTTTAGATACTTTATATGTTAGTGCAGTAATGATAGGGTTAAGCAGAAATTCATAACCTATGTGCCTTCCTTCGGAAAGGTTGCTAGCGTTCTGGTTCATGCGGCGTTCTACCTCTTACTTTAAAGGTAGTACCGCACTTAAAAGGATTTTTATATATTCGCATAATTCTGAAACCTACAAGATTTATAAATGTTACAATCTTCTATAAGGTCGGGTGCAGTCGGGTGTAGAGTGTCCCAAGATATAATAATTCTAAACAGATTACCCTACTCAGCAAAACTCATTGTTAACGCCTCGGATGATGCTCCCATAAAATGTAATTTGCAGTGATGTTCAATACGCCTTGTCATAATGTAAAAAGTCGATATTTTAAAAATTATTTTTTTTTAAATAAGACAGAAATCATAAATAATAAAAGGAAACAAAAACTTTTAACATTATCTATCCATCCTTCGAAGGCGTACTGCAAATTGCTCAGTGTTTTAAATTTTAATTTTTTTTTCGTTTCGTATCGACTAAAAATTCTTTCCATTTGGTATCCATATTATATATTATACAAACAGGTAAATTCCTGGCTGATCAGAGAGTCAGAAGTCTTCGACACCGGCGGACGTGTATGAAGAGAATAACAAATGTGGATGAAGCACGCCAGCTCTGTAAAAAAAGGATATTTGTCACTCAGTGATCTCTGCCTACATCAAAAGATGTGACATAAGGGGAATCACATAATATTATTATATCTTCATATTAACACATACCTTTATTTAAACTCTACTATCTAAACTTAACAGTTTAAAGAAATACATAAACTAATAAATTCTATGACAACTAAGCACAGGGAGAGTTCAAAAGAGCTTTCAACTGTAAATCATAGAGCTCCAAAGAAACCTCCGTGTGTAGTTAATTCATAAAGGGAATTAGAAAATTTTCCAACTACCAAATCAGTAAACGGCCGCCATATTGGGTAGTAATTTAACAGAATTCTTGACTAAATAATAATAGGTTATGTGTCCTAACAAAGCGAACGTGTGTGGTGCAAGACAGGAATAGTATTGAAAACTGTTGTGAAATCATATAATTGTATTCGAAAATAAAGGCTATTGTGTAGCTGGAATTATCAGAATAAAAGTTACATATATCCACTATTGGATATTAAGGTAAAAATAATATATATAATATATAGATACATATAAAGTAAAAAAAACATAATTTAACTCTAAATTCTATGGCATGATTGAAAGCGCTTGGATTTTTTTGTTTCAATATTTCTTTTATTTAATAATATTTCATTTTTTCTATTGATTATTATTGTAATACAGTATGAATGATAGGGACCCATGACGATTCTATTTTATTTATACGGCATCATAATTATAATAATTTTAATCTTAGAACAAAATATAGTTTCTTTACCAAACACATGATCACCCTTAAAGGCTAAGCTGGAAAAGCACGTTACTCCCTATCACACCTTTCAGCCGAAGCATTACACTACTAAACCGGCTGTTTAGCAGCAGAAATAATTTAACGAGCAATTTAAAAACCATTCATCAGTCACCTAGGTATTACCTACAAAACTAGCACGGCACGTTTGTAAGGATACAGATATTGGGCAGTCTGTGCTTTCTGCCCACCCAATTAAGGAGCAGGCGTGATTATATAAAATTCGAAATATTACCTACAATGTCAAGTAAAGTACAAGATTATCACAAAATATTAGTCTAGCACCTACATAAATCTATTACCATAGGTACATTTAATTGTCATGCGCTTCACGTTGATATATGTGTATGTGTGTACCGTATGGCCTTTGTGTGTGTATGTGTACGTACGCTTGTACTAATTGCGGTACTCCGATTGGTTGATTATAGGGGCTTCGATTCCAGTCCGTTCTCACGAGGTGTGTGATGTATGGGGTGAGTGTGTTCGTGGTTGTAGGGTCAGTATGATTAAGCGGAAAACTGAGAATTTCATTTTTTTCCGACTCTTATCATTTCCCTGTTGGAATATGGGCATCCTCTCATCATGGTTAAGGTCTGGGTACCCGCTACACTAACCAAGTGCGGGTTGGCAGACTTCACACACCTTAGAAAATTTAACTACAATTTAATTAGTACTGTCAAAATTATGCCATGTTAAATACATGTGAAAAATGAGGCACATATGTGTAGCTAAAACTGCCTCTAACAATCTCGTCACCAAAAACCTTAATTTGCAATAAAACCCGGTTTATTTTAAACTTTATTATAATCATTTAAATGCGTGTACAACTGTAAAATGTCATTACTGTCATAAGATTATTATTAAAGCATTCACTGCGATCTCATTCAGTCCAAATGTGATCCAACAGTGATAGGCCTATGTTAAGTACATATTTTTAAGTTCACAAAAACATTATATTCGTTCTATATTTAAATAATGATTCCTTCGTCTCTCGGATTATAACTACTATTAATAATACTGTATTAATTTTAACTAAACGTGCATACACTGTGTTCTAAACAAAAGTAAAATAGAGTCGAATGGAGGTATTATTTTATATATTTTTTTAAATGTTGACCGTGTAATGTTTTAATTATAAATATGTATTTTATATTACGAAAGAAATACGGAAGTATATATACATATATACATAAATGTAGTATGTAGTTTAAATTACAAATAGTAAAGTTAAGATGTATCTTTTTCATTTCAGACCCTGTTTTGAACTTTTTATCCTGAACTTTAAGATCCTGTCTTCAAGAACATACATAGTTCAGTCATAATACACCATTACCAACATACCAGTGACGCTTCTTGGCTTAATATTAATAACACAAAGAACCATCACTGGTATTTATTAATAACCAGAGGCATAGTACCACGGCTACCATTTCTAATGGTTTTATACCTTGCGGCTGAATTATCTGTAGGAACGCCGCAGAGAACTAATTCAACTAAAAAAAAATATATTAATTTATTATCTGTGGTTCTTATGATGACATTTATTTGAATTCGTTCAAACGAATTAACGACGAACGAAATATTACATCAGCTACAGTGACTGATTTCAATCAACGTCGTACTTATTGAGAAGAAGAATGGTAGGAGGTAAAGAGCGAGATTTTGAAGTCTTGAAAATTTACTAGCTCCTGCTGCAGTCAAAAACATAGTAGGTATTTAATGCTAACAAGTCTTTGTTCATTATCGTCATCTGAATGTAGACCTTTCATAATAAGTCTTTGTTCAAAGCACTTAACTAAAGCGTACTATTCAAAAGAATTTCTTATTAAGCTTTCATAATTAGTAGAATAAGCCTTCTGCTGGCTCCCGAAAACAACCATTGTCTAAGTAATGAGCAAACGTCTTACAAAATTTACTTTTAATTGTAACTTCTTTATAATTAACGTTTGTAATCTAGTGCTTTATTTTATTAATTAATTGTTTTATTGTTTATAATTATAATGTACTGTGGTGAGATTGTGAAAGTTTGTTCAGTTAGAAATAAATTGGTAGGTTTTTTATCTGTGGTACAGCATAAATTTTTTGAATGGTCTTACAAAAGTAATGCTGTGACAGAAAAAAAAGAAATATTTGCGCGCGCAATCCGCCCAGAACAAATTTGCTATAGTAGCTTTCGATATACCTACTCGTATGAATTTACTGACTGGATAAAGGTTATAAACCTAAATATTAGGTAGGTATTTCCAAATTTCTTACAGCCTCTCTAAACAGATTCATGTTTTTCGTGCTTTTTTGAAAAATATGTAAAATAGTTAAGGTGAAGCGATATTACTTTAGAAAATTAGTTTGATACTTCCTATTCATGAGTTTTACCAAATTCAAGATAAAATATCTTCATCATCATGCTCATCGCATTTGTTATTATTGGATTATTGGGCAAACATCTTTTCTCATAGAGAGAAGATTTTAGATTATCGTCGAATACGCCAGAAATTAGCAAATTTCACCAATTCTAAGGTTTACTTACTGGTCTATAAATGTACGTGGGTACTAAAATTTCAACCGAAATCCTTAAAGTAAAGCTTAAACCTTAAATCTTAAGCCTCCATAAAGCTGAAACCTATATTAAAATACACTATCATTGCCAATTAAAAGTCACTATACAATTTGTCAGAGTCAAGTCTCATTGCAGAAATAATTTTATTCTTCTTCGCATCCACAAGTAATATTGAAGATGGCTTAACCGAAATATGATATAAAATATGCTCCACGTGCAACAAAACGTAATTACAATGCAAATTTATTGATGCACACCGATTTATCTTCGTCATAACAGTATGAAAATACGCGGTAAAATTAAATGCTGTTTATAAATATTAATATATCTTCTATATTAACCAGCTCGTGTTCATGCTATCATTATCATGTGAGACCTAGTAGTAGTATCAATTCAATATTATACAACAGAATATAAAGTACTAAGAAAAATATGAATAGGATTTTTCTAAGCATGGCGCAGTACATCGCAGGAGTACCTATTTTTGTTTCCAGGCACGCGTGATTGCCGTTCTAAACTATAAATGTTGGTTTTTACTTTCATAGAGGGCTGAAAATTCATGTGACTCGAGTCGAAGATAGATATATCTTCAAGATTGAAATGAAACGTCTCATAACAGTTTCTACGGCACAATCTGCTGTAGATTGAGCTGAACAAGTAAAATTGAGTACTTTAGAATTCTGAACATGAAAATAGAATTTCGTTTTGTCTATGAAATTCCTGATAAGACAGAAAACCTTTTGACAGAAATATGGACTAATGTGTACATGTAATTGATGCTTTGGAAACATTAGCAATATATTATGTGTGTATACTTTGTGTTACATTACAATATGTGAGCTATAGTTACATTACAATAATGGCACATTGTGTTTGGACCAATCGCGTGCGCGGGCCCGCGGCAGGTCACGATTCGAACGTTGCCATATTTGAAATGTAGTCTTATTTGGTACCAGCGCTTTGTTTAAGTTTAATATTGTAATAAGTGTTATATCATTTATACTTAACTTTGTTTATATACTATGGAAAGCGTATGGTAATAGTATATAACGGTTATTTAAAGAATCTAACAATTCAAGTACATAAATTTAAGTAAATTAATCAAGTTCTACCTCTCTGCAGTCAACGTTTATGTCGGAATAAACTTGCGCTAGAGCTGCTAGTGGCGAAATTGTTACAGTTAGCAAATTAACATATTTGTTAGAGAGGACTTGACCAGAATTCTATCGGCACGCTACATAGGATTTTAATGGAAATGTACACTAATTGTCAATTTATAGTTCAAATGACTTTATACCATTCCAAAATTCATAAATAATATTAAAAACGACAAGAACCGCTTAACTGTCCCCCGGAGGATGATGGAATGGATGAATTCTAATAGAAATCAATACCTAGCTAGATGACCTCCGTAATAGTGCTTTTCGTGTTTGAAAGTATCATTAGAGTATACCCTGGTAAACTGGTAAACTGTAAAAGTTTACTTGGAAATCGTAAACATAATCATAATTACATCCTTTAATTACAAAATATAAACAGAGATTTATGGCACAATCCAAAGAATTCAACTGTTCAACGAAATCAAAAATCACTTCTATCAATCAATCCGGTAAAGCCCGAGGAGTTTTGGAATTCCATTTGAAGCGTCACCATTTTAATTTTACGCGCGGGAAAATGTGTCTGTCAAAGGCGTTCCGTTGTACGCACTTGACTTTGGGGCTTATAATCGCTTGTATGTTTTTGAAACGGCTGGAAATAAGACGCAGTTGTTTTAAGGTAAATCAATCAAGTGAATGCAAACTGGTGATTATATACGACGTTACCGCAGGGTGGTTCGATAGCAAAGAGTGAAGCATCAATCACATGTTCTCTATTTTTCCCTTTGATTCACGAATCGGACTCGTTAAGCGTGAGCCGAGATGTTTTTCTAGATTATAAATCAAGTTTAAGTGTTCAGTGTTTTGTAGTTTTAATGGGCGCTGAAGGTTTTCTTTTTATTCGTCAGTTTGAAGTAGGTAAGTATCAAAACGGGGAGTGTATATTCGTTTCGACAATTATATTTTAATAATTATGATCCTTAAAGTTCTAAATATTATGTTGTGTATTTATACACAACGAAGATAATTATAAAAAAAAAATCTTTACGATTTTCTTTACATTTGTATTACGTAAGGGGTATTATTTGATTGTTAAAAAAATTATACAGTACTAAGTATTGTCTTATTGTTTATTATATGAATGGGCTTGAGATATAGAAGAGGATGATAATTTTTCTTTGATATGTTACAAAACTCTATATACGAGTACCTATATAATCATATAAATAACATAAAGCATGGGTATTAATCCCATTAATTTATTTTTATACTTGATCTATTCTAACATCAACTTCTGAACAATATGTCTACTCAGCCGTCATCATAAAATCACAACATGGCGTCGCAGCAATCAATACCTACACTTTTTAATTATTTAAACCCTAATCTCAAACTATTATGCGACATGCCGTCTATTTCCCGCTATTACCAGCAAATGATATTTTATTAAATTTTCCACTTCTTACTTACTTATTATGACATGTGGAACGTTATATGTAAGTAAAATCGGAATTTAACAATTTTAAAATTTATTATTGAAACTGTAATAAGAAGGCAATTGCTACTTACATTCTGTCAACGAGGTAGTTAATTTGTAAATAAAGACCGTAATAAGGACAAAGAAGGAAACCATCTAATAAGAATCAATTTTCATTGGCAGGCATGTTGCAGGCATGTGATTTAGGTGTAGTTATATTTAGGACTTTAATAAATTAAAGGTTTAACAAGATATAAAGGCCCCAGTTTTCCCGCACTCAACGGATATTTATTTATATTTTATTAAATAAATTATTATTAGATACGTACTACGAATAGATATGTAGGTAAATATTATACTTAAATATAAGCATGGCATAGGATTTTATTTATCGGCTACATAATACGGTAGAAATATTTCATATTGACTGAATCGGAAATACATATTATATGTTTTAAACTTGCTGCTTATATATATAGTAAAATTTGGAACCGCCTCAAGAAAGGACACTAAAAATTCTGATAACTGTATAACAAAAATTAAATTTGCAAAATCATAACTAATTTTGAAATAACAGAAAACAGTACGCAGACGAGGCCGCGAACAACCAGTTGTCCAGAGACAATAAACGATTATCTATACCTACATATATCGATAGATTATCAGTTATCGGCATTTGTACAAGAACTCATAGATCCCGTTAGCTAGACAGTATTACACGCCTTTGTCAGTCCTTGAGTCGAGAAATATTATTGCTGTCTTGGAAAGAGTAAGGCGACCATTTCAAGCGGATTTTCCGGACATGATATTTGAAATTTATAACTGAAAATATAACTTGAAATAATAACCCAATAAATGAATGAGAGTAACGGAAGAAAGGAAATTTAAAAAAATATGTAGGTGTATAATACCTATATATATGATGTCATTAAAACTGTAAATGTTTCATACACGTGCACTCATAAATACAAACACGCATGCTCGTACGCGCATACGCACACACATACACAGAGAAGTCTAATGCTCTTTTTACGTTGCATTAACTAAATTACGCCGAAGTAATATAAACCAATATATTTCTAAGTTTCTTATTATAAGTGACAATGTATTTATGTCATAAGAGAAATAAAGAATCTCTAAACCGAAAACAAAAGTTTCTATGGTAAAATAAAAAAAAAACTTCTGAAACACTATTGAAACCATGATTCACAATCGTCAAGCGAGATAAAAATTGTAAGTAAAAATTCCACGCTGTACAAGCTATCATATCTTATCAAAATTTAAGACTACCACCACGAATTTTAGGATTAGATATAAACTAGTTTATTCCAGTTGGAGTTGTTCATCAAATGTTAAGTGTTTTGTTAAACTTTCCATTCAAGAATGGTTTATGAAAATAATTACTTTAAGTTTCGTTTTGTTGTGTTACAAGTCATGAAATAAAATGGCCGTCGTGTTAGTCTAGAAGTCAATGACTCCCACTGCCGAGCCGATTATACTTAAAATCAAAAAGTTTTAAATATCAATACAAGGTGTCATCCATCAGATAACATCAGATACCTAAACTCCGAACTAGGGATGTTGCGGATATTCGCATCCGCATCCGTAAATGCGGAGCATCCGCATTAATTTCAACATCTGCATCCGCATCCGCATCAATTCATGCGGAGTTTTTGCGGATGCGGATGTAAAGAAAGTTATACATATAGCGAAGCGTTCATGTGCGATCCGAGTCTCGTTCATCCTACACAAAAGAAAGTAGGCGGGGCGAGAACGGCACGGATTGTGTGACACGCTGGAACAGCACATTCTACATGTTTGAGCGTTTTTCTAAGATAAAAGATGCATTAAGTCTTTATGCTAATGATAATAAAATTGAATCAATTTTGCCAGAAGAATGGAAAATAATAGAATGCTGTCTTGAACTGTTGAAACCTTTTGAAGAAGCCACTCGTGAAATGAGCAGCTCTCAGGCACTTATATCATCTGTAATTCCTATCATTCAAATGCTTATGAAAAAACTTGATGAATACTTATCAAAACCACCGGATTCTGATGCTATTCGGCTGGCAGCCTTAAATCTAAAAACGCAATTTTCAGAGAAATTTTCTTCTTTGGAAAACAACAATTTATATACGATTTCAACGTACTTAGACCCTCGCTATAAGCATAAATTTTTCAAACCCGTCACCGAAGAAAAAATAAAA
>DWMG01002602.1:0-12990 GCA_018244855.1 Elbella merops
GATGATGATGATGATGATGATGATGATGATGATGATGATGATGATGATGATGATGATGATGATGATGATGATGATGACGATGATGACGATGATGACGATAATGATGATTATAGTTGTAGAATAGTGGGTAAGCTTATTGCTATACAGATTATAATTCCATACTTCGGGTTACTTCTAGGATTTTTATGTTAAAATGATTATATGGTACCCGACCCGAGGTTTGAACCCAGGACCTCTCGATAAACAGTCACGCTTGCATCCACTTGACCAACGAGGCAATCAATTCCTGTGCTATAGTGCATTTTAATAACAATAATCATCATGTCTTAAAATGTCTTTCTAATTCCTAAGTATATGCCTAAAAAGACAACTCCGGAGCTTAAAATAATGTATCATACAATTTAGTTAACTTTAATATATATATAATTGTTCGAGAATCGTCTATCAATCCTTGTATTGATATGCTGAACATGATCCTTTCTTACTATTGCTCATAATACATCGATTGCTTATATATTAGATATACAGGTCTTGTTACTAGAATGTTCTACGGGCTAACAATCATTATCAATTGTATTTTCTCCTGGATAATTAAAAATAACTAATTTTACATTACTTATATCTCATTCCCCTCATTCTCCTCTGCCTATCGCTTCAGGGATGACAGGCGTGATGTTACGTTTCATGTATAATTGCCCACTGTATAGTGGGACGTACATATTTGTAACTAGTTAAAGTGGCAGTACTTCACTTCCCTGCATACCCCTTTGGAGGAATACAGGCGTGATTTTATGTTACACTGTAAATATCTAATTATATGTTCTTGATAAGCCAGGTGTTTTTTATTAAACATTCCCAATTCTTTTGTCGTTTTAAAACGGTTCCGTTTCAAATTTTGCCTTTTCATGGTTCAATTATCCAACGACTATGAAGACGTCGGTAATTCTTTAAAAAAAGTATTAATTCGGAATGTGTTGCCTTTTAATCTTACGGTTTGCCGCGGGCGCTGTTATTAGCTGGTGTCGATTAGTTGGCGAGTCTCTTTGAATCCGGTTAAAGACCTCCAGGTCGAAAAAAGTGGAGCAAATTCAATTATTATTGTAGAGATCGATAGAGGATTTTTTTATTGTCGTAAATAATCGCATTATTAAATTGGTTCGACTCGTACCATGTAGAGTATGGATTCTAATTGGGGTTTCCGAAAATGTAGGACTGCAGATATTCTTGTCGAATAAAATTTTTTTTTATGCTTTTTATTTCGTTTTTCTAATGATGAGTTGTATTATGCCAATGCGTTCATTAGTTTAAAATAGCTGAGAATAATAACCATATTAATGATTATGATAATGATTATATGATAAATATAACATCACGCCTGTATTACTCGAAGAGGTAGACAGAGACATGTAGTATACTCTCACGTTTTATGAGATACTTTATATATCCTAACCAGGGAATAGTGAATACCAGCACTACTAGAAACATCTGCTAGAAAATCTAAGTTACAAAATTCCAATAATACTCGATACGGCGATCGAACTCGGGACCTCTCGCTGAGCAGTCCCGTTTGCAACCTCTAAACCAGCTAGTCAGTTAATTCGAATCTGTAATACAATTGTACTATGAAATGAGCCAACTGCTCAGATAATGCATTTCTATTCGTATATTCTAGCTTTATTTTTTTATTAGAAACAAATACGTTACATGAGTACAGATGAATTAATGTTTTTGTGACTTTATGTTCATTTCTCATATCTCGAGTGACTTATAATCTTTTCTAAGATTATTTGTGGGCAAGAGATGGCTCAGCTTCACAAGGCATAAGACCGGAATCCTATCCTATCTATAATCATATATTTATTGACAACAGAATCCGCTAAATATGAATTACTGTCATATATGGTTACGACTTTATCATCATAATAAAAAAAACCCGTTATGTGAACCTAGCCTAAGCCACAGAAAAAGCCATATCAGTAATCCAGCGGGAAAGAGACGGTATTTCTATTTTGGTCGATTGAATTATATACTATATAGTTTTGTAATGGGGGACATTGGTCAGAACAGTCACTCATTAATGGAAACGCGTATTACTAAATACATATCAAGAAACAGAATGCAGTCTCTGTTAATAAAAAAAATAAAAAAAAATATTTGAATTTTTTTGTATTATTTTGTGTTCACTGCCTCGTAAGTCGAGTGGTTGTAGGCGCGACTGCTGATCGAATGGTCCTGGTTTCATTCCCCGGGCCGGGTACTATTGGGTTTTTCTAATGTACTCGTAAGAGTAGCTCGAAGTATAAATTTGTGCCCAGTGTATGGCATAGGTACATCCCTAATTCAATGGTGGAATGTATACTAAGACAGATGAATCGCGGGCATATTATACCCAAACCTGGGGTCGGCTACTATTGGATTTTTCAATCTTTAATTTTCTAGTAGTGGCTCGGAATTTGCATCTGTACCAGGTGTACGGTTAGAGGCTTATCACCTATTCCATTGTTTGAAGTAAACGTAATTGGTGAAACGTTGCATTGTACTACACTCCTCTGCCTACCCTTTCACTTTATTTTCAGTTTATCTGTCACTACTTGCGGATAATCTCTTTTCCAGTCACGTGTTTCCTGGATGAGATTTTTTTAGAAATGAGCAGAACCTTTGAACAAATTACATTCCATTCTATTCATTTACTTTAAATTTGTTTTTGTACATAAATAATAATTAAATAAATATCTAATGTGTTTGGTTAGGTTAGGTTATGTTAAAAACACACAGGATCTAGAATTATAGTTAAGGCTGCCACCCATAGACTAGTACAATATTTTAATATATGTTAAACATAATGTTAATAACGTTAAAAACAATGCAAATTTTGAGACAGACATATGTACCTTTATATAAAATATCACTGAACAGACAGACTGATCGCTTATAATAATCAACGGTGTGCGCACATACAAACATACATACAAACATAGCTACGTATTCATTCTAACAGTTTAATTACATTGTTGTTAATGCTGTTGCAAGTTTCATCACTCGACCCTAGACTACGCGACACCGCTATGGGGATATCAAGGTGATGTTGCGTACAGTGCGTGATATGAGTATAGAGTTCGTAACACGACCCTAGCCTATTTATTTTAATGGTCGCGGTTATATCAGCTTTCGTAAACACAGTCATGAATGACATCTTGCTTAATAATATATTGTGTTCATAAATGTATCAGGTATTTATAAGTTTAAGGATGTAAGGGGTTCCAACCACCATCTCAGGAGCCCAAGCCAACCTCACCTGCACGTGGTACACCTTGCTATAACAGACGAGGCTCTGGCGACTCCCCTTTTGGGGGACGCCTATGTCCAGCAGTGGATTGTGATAGGCTGATGATGATGATGATGATGATGTCGATAATGAGCTTGGTATTTTTATTAAGAAACAAATAATTGACACTGTTGTTTTAAAACGGAATTGATATCGCATAACATAAAAAAAACAACTTCAAGCTGTAATCCCCGATTATAGGCAGAGGAATACAGAACATTCTCGCGTTTTTCCAGTTGTGTTTAAGTCCCGTTGTTATCCCATTGAAGCATAATGGCAGATTGCGTCAGGTTTCAGGATTTAGGGCAACAGTCAGATTTTATAAAGGTCGAATATGGTCCTGGAAGGAGTAATAAAAGAAATTTTCCTACAAAGCCAACTCTCAGCTGTCCCAAGCCAATGTATCCAATAAAACAACATTAATTAGGATTGTCTGTAGAAATGTCACTCGCGCCAAATAATATTTTGCGTAATGTTTTGATGCTTAAGTACCTACCTACCTGGTTTAATGTTCAGTATAGTTCATTACCATTCTATATAGCCTACTCTACTAATGTTCAAAGCTCTTAGAGCTGAACAATTTTTTCCAGAATCAGTGCATAGATGAAGATAGGATAATCAATGTCCGTCCGTGCGTTTTCTGGAACTCTCGGTACAGATTTGCACGAACTGCAAATACGGAAACTCCTACCCCTAACGTTATTTCGGTGAAATTCTCATTGGTCCTAATTGTTAATCGAGGTGAACTATCTGGAATTTTATTTTGCCATTCCTGCTTCAAAGGATTTTTCGTTTCATGTTTTAGTGTTAAGAGATTACTTCCATACCTTATGAACTTTCCAATTAGCATAATTTTGCATTTGTCTTGTACATATATGTAGGATGTATGAACGTAGAAGAAGCACGTCAGATCTGTAAGGATATATATACATGGCACTGTGTGCACTCTATGATGGTATGGTCAGGTGTAAAAAATGGATTTATCGTAGCCCTCAAGACATAGTAATGCTGTAATGGTCAAGAAAAATACTTGCTGTAATGGTAAAGGATAACATCGTAATAAAATCTACAGATCTTAGAGTTCCCCACTAAGTTCTCTATGGAGTGTTAAAACTGGTAAATCAATTTTGACCCGCCTGGTACAACATGGGCCTAACTTGTCCTATTTTACAACCTTTAACCGGTAGTGGAATGATTAAAAGGTAGTAAACGATGATGATAGTGTAATGTACGACATATGTTATACTGATCTTATGTAGGCTAAACTAGTTTCCAATCGCTTGGTAACACGTGAAGGAGAATAGGTTTCCCGCGGATAAGCCTTCCGACCTTACATCGCATCGTTACTTTCTATCAGGCGGGATTTTTGTAAGCACACCTTTGCTTAGTGTACATATGTCGTACATATAAAATTTTGTTTATTTTACGAATGTATTTGTTACTTTCGTTCGGTTATTACAATCATAAAACTGGAAATAAAGGACAATGAATAAGAGGGAATATATATCCATTCATCTCTCATTATGTGCCTCTTAACGGTTTCTCGCAGCGACTATTTCGCATAGACCACCACATATACGATTGGGTAGAAAACATTGGGACATTTAAACAACTGACCCAACCATTGTTCATCGTTATCCTCATCAGCCTATTTCAGTCCACTGCTGGACATAGATCTCATGCGATCTCCAACCCGCATGCCCAGCGTGGAGATTACGGGCATTAACCCCCTTTTGGGGGAGGCCTATGTCCAGCAGTTAACTAAGAAAGGCTGATGATGATGAAGGGACACAAAATATTTATTTCTCATTATATATGCCATACTACCCAACATTAAACATTTGAGTAAATAACAAATTAATCACTAAAGTGCAGCAGACTCGATAGCAGATATACAGTATTACGAAACCAAATATAGAGCGTCTAAAAGGCCTTGCAATAACACACTGCATAAACGATAACCTAATTAAAGAGATGTCTACATATATAAATAAAATAGATGCTTGTCGTTGTGTTTACATCACGCAAAGACTAGTGGATACATTTCAATTAAGACTTCTAAGTATTATTTCTGAGATACTTGGACCTTATGCAAAAAAAACTTCAATATCTTGCTCTTCGGCCCACCCCTTTAGGGATTACAGGCGTGATGTTACATTTTTTATGATGACTTCCTCTAATGTAAAGTTTAGATTTAAGAACCTACAAGTTTTAGCGATTTTTTTACATTAGCGAAGTATACTTTTGCCTACAATGTGTTTTATGTTTTCTTCTCTGTGCATAAAATACATTGTTAATATCATAAACAACTCAGACGAAGTTGTGGGTATCAGCTACTTATTAATATAGGACCTATACGACATTGTGAATAACGTTAACAGGGTGTAATATATTTAATAACTAAACGTAGCATCACGCTTGTAATCCCCGACGAGATAGGCAAGAAAAAACGTTCCCACGTTTCACCAGTTACGTTTAGATTCCACAATGAAATAGGTCGGAATAGTTTCATAACTATTCGTTTTATATTTGCATTAGGTGTTAAGGTCATTTCAGTTTGTTTTTATCTGTTATTCAAATTTTATTATATTTTGAATTTAAAACCTAACGCTTAATTTATCAATCGAACGAAGTTTTGAAGCAACTTAACAGCGTTTAAAAAAACCTTGTACACCAATAGCATCAATGGAACTTTTAATATTTTTTTATACTTTAATTTTTATTAAACTTTAATATCACCAGCCTATGCCAGTTGCAAGGTTGTGCTAGATATTGTTAATATCACTGCTTGCATTGATCGTTCTAATCGATCTATGATCGCCGACTGAATAGAAGATGCCAATAAAAAAATCCTTTTACAGGCATACAATAGTGACTCATATATGCGAGGAGTGATGTGTAATGTGTGATCGATGATGTGACAATCAATTCGATTTAGGGAAATACCACTGTGTTTTCGTCTGCCATCCATTCCTACCTTCTAGCCATTTCTCCCGACGGGCTGTAAACGATACAAGTGTACATTTCCCCGCTCTCTTCCTTCAGGACTCTCGGCATGTTTAGCACACCGTCTTCATTAGGCTCAAAGAGCTGCCGTTTCCTCCTCTTCTTCTTTGCGTTACTCCTGTTGTTGATGGAATAGGTTCGTTTGTACCTGGCGTGCTGTGGTAGGAGGGAGCTGACAATTTTTCTCCCTTTGTGCTCCCATTCGAGTTTGCTGAAATTGAAAAAACGTTTAAGGAAACATCCTCAAATTGCAAAATAAACTTCCAAGAGTATTTTCGTTTAATTATCTCATAGCGGTTTTGCTTAAAATTACAAGAAATATTTTTCTTCGACATATCTTAAATTCATTTTCCAGTGGCTTTTTATGACTTTATCATTTTAATACTGTGTAAGAATTATAATGCTAAGAATTGATAGACGAAAATAATTATGATTGTGATGAATTATAACATTTAACTACTAATTAAACTTAATACGTATTAAGACGTTAAACTATTTTGTATAAATAAGGCCTTTCAATGCGATATGAAAGTGGATAATAATTTTGGATTTAATACCACACATATGCAAAGATATAACGTAAAATTTAATTTCGGTACAACTGTGGATAACACGAGCAAAGTTAAATTTGCCTGATGTAGTACCTTGGCGGATGCCAAACACAGCGAAGCCAAATAGGACGGCTATAAATGAATTTAAATTAACGCCATATTACGTTATAAGGTCCGGCGTTATTGGAAATCGAGCCAGGAATCGGCTCTGACATATGGCAGTCCGGCGACATGCCAAAAAAACGTCGAAAGTTGTTTTTATCGCTCTCTTTTTTGGCATCCGGGAACACCAACTGCGCTGTTATTGAAAAAAGGTGAATGCGAATGCAGCGCGATAAAACAGTCAATAGTAACAATAATGGAATGTCTTTCTTATTTTCGAAAAAAAAATCATGAAAATAATTTGTATTTTTTTTGTACTGTTGCATGTAATAAAAGGCATTACATATTTACAAATAGATAGTAGATTATGGATATTGTGTTGTTTTCACAGTTTCTTCACTTGATAATTATATAGCACTAGCGTTAATGAAGTTTCACACTTCATTACGCTTTAATATACACTAATTGGTTCATTGTAGTAATATTCGTAGTTACATTTACCGTTTGTATCTAGTCACGAGCTTCTCTTTGTATCTGGGCTTTGTAAGATACATTGTTAAATTTTACATTATCTTGAAGTTTTTACATTATCGTGACTAAAATCTTTGAACGTCTAAATTGTTGAAGAAGAAAGGTACCCTAAGGTTGATACAATTCTTTAGAAGAACATTAAAAGTGTTCAATTTTATATTTATCGAGTTCCTTTGAGTTGAGTTTTTATGGCATATATACTCGTATTTAATGTGTGTACGTAAAATGTTTAGAAAATTGTAGTAGCTATTATTTAGTAAATAAATTAACTTACGCACACAACTCTACACAAACACATATAATATATTTATACATGTCTTAATGTAAAACATATTTTACTCTATCAAATTATCTCTCCAGTATAATACAACTAATACAGTATAATACCTTAAGATGTTTCGAGATCCAAGGTGTTTACTATTAAAATATGCGTGAAACTGGAATATTTAAGATTGCCACGGTATTGCACGCGGTGTTATTAGTTTAGATGTTTCCAGAATTTGCCGTTTAAGAAATATATTATTATAATATTCTCGGTACATCTTATTATAATATCAGATTGGCTTCATGAGAAATTGTAGTATCTAATTAGGCTCAGCGATTTATGATAGACGGTGATCCCTTATTTATAACCATACAGCCACGTTTCGTTTTTTTTTTCATTTGTGTTATGTACAGCATTATCGTCATTAATAACGTCATCAACACGATAACTTTATTGTTTCTCTCTTATATACAGGTCTCTTATAATAAGTTTTTCATGTTAAGGATCTAACCTGCCACGTTGCTCAAAGTACTAGTTAGTAGATGAGATTATTATATTTATGTTCCATTAAACCTTTATTTCCCTTCTTCTACTATTTTTATTAAAAAATTGTAGTATCGCATGAAGAATATTCTATAATTAATATAATTGCAAACTTAGTTGTCAGTTTTATTACTAATACACATGTGGAATCTTTATATGAACGAACAATTATATGTAAAAGCATGTATGTACTTAGAATATTATACAAACCTTATCGGATATCCGTAGTACGGACATCTTAGTTTCAAGGAATCTCCACTTTGAACTTTTATGGGTGGAAGAGTTCTTATATAAGGGGGACCTGAAAATTTTAAGGAAAATTACCTGGTTTTATCCGCAAGAGAACAGATGTTGTCTCATGTGAAGCAAGATGGAGAGGACCAAAGAAGAGTACTGAAGCAAATCAGCTAAAATATACTGCGGATGAATCACTCCATGAATACGTCTACGTATTAGTTAACGACAAGAAAAAGCTTAAGGTCATCAGGTAAATTCTGAATATCTCCGTAGAAGAGGATTAGGAACAATCCAACAAGGATGATACTAAGGTAAAGAAGAGTATCTTACCCCTTGAATACGAATAATAATAATGAGGTCAGATAAGAAAAGTCTACAAATTAAAGAAAGAAAAGGAAATTACTGCCTTTACCAATTATTTGACTGCCTCGTTGGTCGAATGGTTGCAAGCACGACTGCAAATCGTAAGGTCCTGGGTTCAAATCCCGGATCGGGTACTATTGGGTTTTTCTAATTTAGAATTTCTAGTTGTGACAGGGAATCTGGATCTCTGCCCAGTTTATGACAATAGGCTCACCGCCTATTCCATGTGGGACATCAACCCAACTGATGAAACGTGGGAGTGTACTATACTTCTCTGTCTTCCCCTTCGGGGATTACAGGCGCGATATAACATTATAATATACATGTTTTCATGAGTTAATAGCACTTAAACTATAATGTTACCATAAACATCAATTCGGGCAATATGACTGGTGCTAGTATCTCCTTCGTAAGCAATACAGGAATACAGTCCACCATCTTCCACTCTCACTCTTGATATGTTGAGGTGTGACACAACACCCACGCCTGACGATGACATCATCTGCCCCAGGATGTACCTGAAAGGATCATAGTGCTTTCATCTGTTTCATAATTTAGAAGTTCATTTAACTGTTTCCTTAAAAGACTTTGACTTGGCTTTGAGTTATTAAATATAAGTTTTTCAGTGAAACATTAACAGTTATAATAATTCTAAAGAAGATAACGAAAGGAGGATTACCATTTGAGTTGCACTGATAGGCATTATTTCCTTAAAAGTACTATAAACCTGTTCGAAGAAGGGGGGTTATAAAAAAGGAGACTGTTAATAAATCATGAATTTGTACTTTTGCTAGTATCTTTAAGTACTTTTAATAACGCAATGCTTAAAAATGATCTTATCATACCAATGTACATATTTTTCAAATTAACTCTAATATTATAAATTTTTTATTTACTCTCTCTTTCATATTTTTAGATCAAAATCGCTAAACGAATAGGTTAAAGTTAGATATGAACATAGAAGAAGCCAAATAATCGGTCACTGGCTACTTAGAAAACTGTATGGAGCAAGCTTCACAACATAAAAATGAGGGTTTAAACACTGTAGTTATACTAATTACGAAACTTACGTAAACGTACTTAAAATTTCACGAATTACAGGATCTATTTCAGATATTCTGATCAAATAATGTCTATGTGAAATATTTATAAAAGCTGTGTTTCAAATAATAATAATTCTATCGCAAATTATGAATTTGTAATACTACTAATAAACGAAATTTTAATTAACGATATACGCAAAGTGGCTGGCAGTCATTGGATGCGAAGAGCTGAAGATCGAACTCAGTGGCGTGCTATTGGAGAGGCCTATCTCCAGCAGTGAACGGGAGTAGTTTGATAATGATGATGACGATGAACTAAATTTTGTAAGCGTTTTTCTATTAATGTCTTACCTGGAATCTGTGTTTGATGAAATAACCACTCCATCCCTTTCCCACATAAATCTTGGTGGTCTACTACCAGTTGCAGTACATTGCAAGCTTATCTGAAAATAGTTTTGTTCATTAAAAATGTTATGGCTACTTTTCACTTCTTCGACGATTACATCCATACAGATTATCAATGTCAATGACTAATTGATAGTCGCGGTAGAGACCGTCTTTGTAAAGATCCGTAATTGATCGTGCCATTCTAAAAAACATAAGTGAGTTGAGCCGGTACATAATATATAATCGTGTGCTTAAACACGCATGAAATATTTAGTTGGAAAACAATGGCAACTTCAATACAAAAGATCGTCAGGAACAACAACATAACCATGACAGCGTTTCTGAAGTCACATATAGTACATTATAATTGACGGTGGCCCTGAATGAGGGGTGTCTCATTTGAACATTTTGTCTGGAATGACAATTTCAGCAGCAAAATAGAGATAAAATAAAATAAATAAATCTAGTCAAGAACTTTATGAAGCAACTAATGAAACAAACACTACATTTACATAAACGTTCCTGTCATTATGAATAAACAGTTTAGTGAAAACAAAAGTTGTAAGCACAATATAACTATCCCTCGTAATACATTTGAATAAAACAAAAAAATAGAAAGCAAAGTAATTAATAAGTACGTATCTCCGTAATAACGCTGTAACCTAACAGTTTTGGGGTTAATTCTATTGAAATAACAGAAGCGGCTATTGAATAAATACGAGATATTTTAAAGGTTAAATGAACGGGTGGAATGGGGCCAGTTGTAGTTCGGACGAACGTTCATAAGCCGCCGATCGAATATTTAAACGTTCATGAAAAATTCTGCCAACAACGTCAAAATTTTGATGTGGGTTATCTAGAACATATTTTGGGTGATAATGATATAAAGAAAAGATCTGTTCTCGCATCAAATTTTATCTCACCATTTCTTAAATCCACCATACCTCCCGTTTGTTTAATAAAAATAAAAAAGGACAAAAATGAAATTAGATAGATATTCGTACCAACGTAAATTGAGTACTGTTAAACATAATTGCAACTTATAGATAAAGATAAGTAGGATTTATTAATCCTATTAATCTCTAGTGTGCACAAATAAGTCGAAATATATCGTATGGTTGACGATTATAAGCCGAATCTTTTGGCAAGTCTTGTGCTAGTATCGCTGGACATGTACTTATCATCGTCATCATGTAATTTCTTAACCTAGTGCAAGACCTGTTTACTGTCAATCATGTGTCTACATTCCATAATTCATAGCAATGTAAAAATGATGGTCACTTGAATGAAAGCGAATGCTCTGTTCTAACTGTTAAAGTATCCATGAGTATCGATGAGATTTTGGCTCTTTTGTAATGATTTCCAGGAAGGCACCCGATGAGTATTTTAGAGGATGGGATATATAAAAAGACTTTCGAACATTAAAAAAGGTTAGGTTAGTTTAGGCCAGTCCTCCCCAGACACTAGCACCCTTTTCATTCCCCGTAAACTTTCCCGAATTATGTAGGATAAGTTAGACGTACACAAATAAGGATAAAAGATACTATTGTGTTCCTGAAGTAACCCAAATAATACACAAAAAGTAATACGAAATCCCGCTTCGTATCTTAGGTTACTTATATGAGTAGATATTGAAAGATTTCTGTATGGTTAGTAAGATTTTAAAAACTTACGTCTTCTCCAGGCGTGACTATTTTCTCCGTGAAATGTTGCGTGATCATCACTGTTCCAGATCCCAAATCTCTTTTCCCTCTTCTACCTGTATTAGTAGATGAGCATCTTAAGTATTATTATTATCCCTCACCTGTTAGTCTAATGAAAATTCAAGACGACAAATTGATAGTAGATATTACACTCTCAATTACTGAATGTTTAATACAAAGAAATTTGTCATCAGTAAAAAATGTATCTACCCACTTTTAAAACATTGTAGTAATGGAGGCTATTTATTACGATATCCCATAACTTATCAAAGCTCATCAGTTTGTGATATTTTAAAACAATACTTTATAAGTGTAAACATTATCGATTATTACGAAACATTATGCTGTGAAATTGCATTACAAAGTTGAAAGAGACAAAGCGGAATACTCTAAGCGAAACGCAACATAATGAGCGTCTGTAATCGTCAGATATACGTTAAAATTATAATCATATTATTCATATTAGACTGCCTCGTTGGTCGTGTTGGTTGCAAGTGCGACTGTCCATCACGAGGTCTCGGGTTCGATTCCCAGGTCGAAAACTACAAAATTTTCTAAGTTAGACTTTCTAGTAGTGGTTCGGAGTCTGGATATGTGCCTGATGCATGGCAATAGGCTCACCACATATTCCATAGTGGGACTTATACATAACCGGTGAAACGTGGAAGTGTTCTGCATTCCTCTGCCTACCTCTTTAGGGATTACAAGCGTGAAGTTACGTTTTATTATTTACAATTTTTCTTTGTGCATCAATGAAAGAAAAGCAGCATTAAAGTAATTATTGCGTATTTAGTGCTATTTAGTCCCTCACTCCGGGGGTGCTGGGTTCAAATCCATGGCGTGCACCTCTTTAGAAAAGTGCGTTTTAAATTTGAATATCACTTGCTAACGGTGAAGGAAAACATTGTGAGAAAACCTACACATCGTAGGATTT
>DWMG01002603.1:0-12989 GCA_018244855.1 Elbella merops
CATATTGAGAGGGTTAAGGCCATAGTCTGCCACGCTGGCCAAGTGCGGGTTGGCAGACTTCACACACCTTAGAATTTGTTTTTTTGTAAATTCTAAGGTGTATAGGTTTCCTTACGATGTTTTCCTTCACCGCTAGCAAGTGATATTTCAATTGAAAACGCACTTTTGCAAAGAGGTGCGCGCCATGGATTTGAACCCAGCACCCCCGAAGTCAGGGGCTGAATTCTTAACCACTAGGTTATCACCGCTTACGGTGTTACATATTATTCGATTTATATTCAATAAGCCCGCTCCACTGAGCTACCGCCGTAAACTCAGAGTTACATTCGTTTGTGGATTCCAAAATCCATTGTTCAGTGGATAAATAAATACATCATAATTGGATAAAATAATTAATCAGTTGGCCTATAAATTTATTGTTCCTTGCCTTTCATATTGCAATGGAAAATTTAATACCTGAAGCGTACTTTTATAATAATTCTGTAAAATTTTAAAGGCGGCAGCTGAAGTAAGGCAATTTAACAAGCAATTTAACTGCAATTGTATTTTAGTTTCCTCACAACTGAAAGCCGCGGTTTCCTATGATGATAATATGTTTTATTCAGGAGCAAGTCTCTTAAACCGGGTACTTTGATAAAACCCAGATAATATAAAATAACTTGTCTATGATAGAAGATTAAACTTATTTACTAGGTTCTTGTCTATGATTAGCAATAATCTACGCTCTTTGGTTTGCAGTATGTAGAACATTCGTCGTCATGGTCTTCCGCAGGTGTATTATTAGACTGATTTATTAGATGTTTGTCTATTGTCCGCATTGGTCTATGATAGATAGTCTATCGTCTATGGCCTGCATCCGCTTGTTAAGCGCAGTGCTTTTAACGGATAGTTGTACATCCTTATAATTTAATATATTAATATCTATGTATGAAACAATCTGCATTCTATTGTTGCATCTAAAAACTGTTTCTAGGTAACTATAGTGTAAAAATGCCAAAACTAAAATTGTTATTTCGGCTTATAACAAAAATGCACGGGAATTTAAAGGAATTTAAGTTTTTTTAAACTTAGCCACTTACTTCGCCTCTAACAGCGCTTTTTATCCAAAAACCTGTGAAAGTACTCTTAAAAACTAACAAGCCTTTGTAAAATCATTCTTATTTTAAGGAAATTTAATCTCGGCATTACAGAACTCTCGCTACAGTTATTTTTAAACGCAGCCTAAGTTAAGAACTTCCGCTTCCGGTTTTTGTAAAATTTTTGCGAGGGTTGCAATTTAACAAGAGATTACTGCTTTTGCTTGTTGTTATTATGAAAATATTTACGTTGCATTATTCTTTGCTTTGGTTTAAAAATGCTATTTTAAAAAGGGCTAAAAACATTGGTCGTCAACCCGCACTTAGCCAGCGTGGCAGACTTGTCTTAACCCTTCTAATCCTGAGAGACCCGTATCCAACAGTAAAATGATGAAATTGTTTATGGTAATAATGAAAATCATTCATTAAATAGAATAAACAATTAACATTCTATTTCTATAATCTATGTAAAAGTTATAAAACTGGTTTTGTAAGCGGATGACACCGGGCTGATGTCGCCACACAAGATGAACTATTTTCATTATCTGAACAAAGCCTTGGGATGCGATGTGGTAAATATATATTTCTTACTTTAATAGATCGATGGGAGTTTTTTCTGTTGCCTTTTCCATACTTACGGTATCCTGAGAGCGGTTGGAACCGATCCTATTATTAACCAATTATGAAAAAAAATCAATGTCATCATCATAATTAGACATAATAATATTATTCCACTGTTGGACGCGAATATCCTCTCAAACCGGAAACAGTAATACACTCCACACGCTTTAGAGAACATTATAGAAAACTTTTAGACGTGTAGGTATCCTTATGAGGTTTTCCTTAACGGTTATAGTAAGTGATATTATAATGTTAATAAATATATACAAGTTACAATCGAACAGGTCTGTTACGTTTTGTTTAAAAGTCATTCTATTTTGTGTTCTAGAATTCCATTTGAAATTCAAATCCCCTTCGATTCCTATTGTTGACATTCGACAGTTGACCCTAGATGCAATACGTGGTCACGATTATTCGAATATCGTTATATGCAAAAGGTGAATGCTATTTATTGGGGTGATTTTCGTGTAAACATAATTTTGAATTCAGTTTTATTTCTAAATATGAATTTTATGAACGTGATTTAATTAATCAGTGTTTAATTCATAAAATTTTTCACAATAAAAATGAATTCAAGAACAGTATAATATTATTTTAATAAAAAACAATTCTTATATAGTTTTAAGAATGATGCATAGAAAATGATTTTTAATATTATTGTAATTATAACAATTAACAGGTACACGATTTTATGTCATTATATATGAAGATTTTTTGTATAATTTTAATTATTGAATATATTTTGTGAACATTATTTTGAAAGTGTTTTTGTTAATTCTTAGATTTTAATAATAATTTTTAAGTAGGTACCATATTTATTGTTGTACTAGTTGTGCCCACGACTTCGTACGGGGTAACCTAACCTATACGTGATGATTGACATAAAGATTGACATAACTTCTTTATTTGTTAACCGATTTGAATGAAAAAAACATTAAATGTTAAGTGAAGCCCATCACAATATAATCCTTACAAGTGCATTCGAACCGGATAAAGTGTTTCTGAGATTATCGTGCATAAACGTACAGACAGACAAGTGAAAAAATATTGTTTTGGGTTCTCTTGCGCATATAAAGGTCTCCCATTACGAATTTTTACATATATTTGCCATGTACAGATAGCGATCAGTTACAGTTTTATTATATGTATACATATGTATATTATAATAAGTGGAATAAAGTAGAAGGTTGTGTTTTAAACTACCAATCTATCTATCACTGTTCAAGCTCAGTCAACGTGTGAAAAACCATAAACATAGGTGATATATTTATAGCGAATTAAACCACGACATAAAAATCAAGTGCAATTCAAGGAATTATGCCAGAAAGTAAACATCATGATTTATAATAAGATTTTAAAACTAAACTTTGTTTTTAGAAAGTGTCCTTAAATGTTTTTCTGGTAGCAATGACCTGTCGTATATATGTAAATGTTAGAATCGTTATACCTTAAGATAAAGATAGTAAAATTACGCCTGTAATCCCCGAAGAGGTAGGCATAACTGTGTAGTACACTCGAACGTTTCACCGGCAACGTTTAAGTCCCATGAAATAGGTGGTGAGCCTATTGCTATACACCGGGGAGAGATCCAGACTCCGAGTCACTACTAGAAATTCTGAATTAGAAAAATCTAATAGTACCCAACCCCCGATTTGAACCCAGGACCCACTCGACCAACGAGGCAGTCAAATATAAAATAAATACTAATATCAATATGTATGGTTTGTCAATTGTCTGGTGACCATAGACTGTAGGCTCGCTTTACTTGAAGATCAGATGGCCTTGTGTGGAGACTTCCGTTCATATTTATTTATTTATTTAAGAGAACGCAATCAGATAAAGATACTATTATAAATTGTTATAATGATGACCTATTCGCCAGTCTAAGTAAATTTTAGTCTTAAGTCCAAACCTTCGATTGAATTAACATATGCCTATATTAATTACAAGACACACCTTTATTACATGTATATAAAAAAATTGCATCACAGCTGTAATTCCCAAAGAGGTAAGCAGAGGAGTGAAGTAGCTTCGACCTTTCACTAGATAGGTTTACGTCCTACGATGGAATAGATGGTGAGACTATTGTCCAGACTACCAGACACTACTAGGAATTTCATCTTAGAAAAACTCAATAGTAGTCGACCCGGGGATTGAACCTTTGTCCTGAAGATGAACAGTCGCTCTTGCAACGACTCGACCAACGAAGCAGTCTATTAATGTAGATTAGATAAATCTCGTTATACAACTATTGTAATTGCGTGGTGGAGAAAGCTTCGGTTGACAGAGTTCACAATATGAACATTTATTATTGTTATATCGTCACGCGTATTCCCTTACGGAGTAGGTTAAGAGGAGCGACAGCCAAATATTTCAATCCTTACATACCTGACCCACTTCAATATGTGAATAAAAAACGTATTCAATGCAAAAAGTTGTAAATGAACAGATATGGAGGCCTTGCGTTTATATATATGTATATATATATATACAACAAGATGCCTTTGGGAATCCGATATTTCCTCACCGGCAACCTACGCAAGTGTTTACGAAACAATTGTTAACCGCCCTTTGTAATTCTATACCTACAAACCTGTCCCTACTAGTTTCTGAGGAACATGTTCCATGGCTGTAGTATTAGACTTTTCTATGGAATAATTTTGATGTCCGATTATCTAAGAGGCTAGCTGCGACTATCTAAAAGGATTATTTAACCACCAAATAGTTCTTTTAACTATTTAATATTCTGTGAGTATCTGTGCAATTATTAAAGTATGTCCTGATAAACTTATATGTCCTCAGTCTCTACTGCGATCTCGCTGCAATTGGTAGATCGTGAAGGAGGACCTCAGATAGCTCCGAAAATGACTTAGCACAACCAAAAACCAAAAGTAAGAACTGGTACTCTCGAATTGTATTAATGAATTTTGTCGAATGCTGCAATCCAGATTTTGCTTTTTAACAATGAATAAGAATTGCGAGAGGCTTTAATGAAAATACTATTAGTGGTCACGCATTTCATTAATTTCGAAAGTTATTAGTTCTTAATTCGAAATTCAAATTTAAATAGTACAGATTCAATTAGTCTGAGTCGGTCGCAAGATAAAATCGAATGGAAAATATCTCCAAGCAACAAATTAAATTAAGAAAATCAAAATGTACCATGTTGCAGTATGACATTTAATTTATGATGATCAAACGTGATAATTGCAATAAATTATTACTACAACGACAGTATGCGAACACAGAACGAGAACAATACAAAAGTTTATAGTTTTATGGGAACTATTAATAACTATAAGAAGTGGTGTACTTGGTGTGGGACAGTCATACAAAAATAATAATAATCGACCCATTTATCATTCCACTGTTGGAATATGGGTTTCCTCTCATAACGAGAGGGTTAAGGCCTTAGTCTGCCAAGCTGGCCAAGTGCGGGCTGGCGGACTTCACTCACATTAGACTTTTTTTAATAAGCTCTAAGGTATGCAGGTTTCTTCACGATGTTTACCCTCACCATTAGCAAAGTGATATTAAACATACATATATTTAATGAAATAAAAATTATTAATAATAATGTATCACGTACATATATAACATGCATGTGAACGTTTCTTTGGCACATAAGGACAAAATCTTAAAATAAATAAAACAAAATAAAGCGTAAGAAACCAGAAGTTAATCCTAGAACAGTTTACACTAAACAGGCATTCAAAGGGTTTATAGTACATGGATATATAAAATTAGGCCTGTAACCAGACCAATTCGCGCCCATAGAAGTTCCACATCGGCTTCATATCATGTGGTTAAAGTGCCAATACAAATTTAGGTCGTTTGATTACACAGATTAGCCTCAAACGAACCAAATTAGTTATGCTAATCAGTGCCTTAGTTATAAAGCACCAATTAACCACAGTGTAACCAGAGTTAAATAGATTAATTCAGAGAGCTGATTGGTAACTGCTAATCCTCAATATTATGTAGATTAGTACGCGAAGGAAATATTTGCAATTATTTAATTATGATATTGTAAGATTTGGGATTAAAGTTCTAGATAAGTTATATAAAGTGGGAGTGTGTTATACTCCCCTGCCTACCCCTCCGAGGATTACACGTGTGATGTTCCGTTTTCGCATTAAAGTTTATATAGGCAAGAAGTGCAAAAGGGTTAAATTTAGAAATTATAAGGGGTATGTGTTTACAGATGGTTTGACGATCTGAAGAAAACAGTTGGAAGCTGCTAGTTTCGGAAGGCCCAGGACCGGAAGGAGTGACGTCGATTAGGAGAGGCCTATGTCCAGCAGTGGACATCTAGAAGCTGATGGTGTTAAATGTTGATGAAAACGTGGTGAGTCTGTTACCATGTACCGGATACAAATTCAGACTCCGGGCCCCTATTATAAATTTCTAGACAGAAGAATCCATTATTACCTACTTAACACGGTGTTTGACTCCAGATTGTTTCGATTGCTGGTCGCACTTGCACCCATTCAACTAACAAGTCAGGTAATTATAGCATAATATACATAATTAGTCATATTACGACTACGCTACAGTCACTCGTGACATAAAAATAAGTTTAAAAACTACGTAACGATCGCGCTCTGAAAAGTACGAAACAAAAAACATCATATCTCACATTCTTATCTGCAAACTATTGTATTAATAGTAAACGAATAGTTAAATAACTTTCGTGTACATTTTAATTTAGTATTTAGACGTACCGCTGTTTAGAACATAGCTGTGACTGCAAGCGGTTTTTTTAAACTATAAATTTAAAAGAATTACAGTATTTTGTAACAGTAGTAAAATCGTGACTGCCTCGTGGATCGAGTGGTTGCAAGCGCGACTGTCGATCGGGAGGTCCTGGGTTCAGATCCCGGGGCGGGTACCGTTGGATTTTTCGAATTTACAATTTTGAGTAGTGATTCGGAGTCTGGATCTGTGCTCGGTGTATGGCAATAAGCTCGCCGCCTATTCTATGGGATGTAAACGTAACTAGTGAAATGCCGTGGTGTACTACACCCCTCTGCCTACCCTTTCGGGAAGTACAGGTGTGATGTATCGTTTAGTAAAATATTGAAATCCAATTATAATTCCACTGTTGGAATATGGATCTCCTCTCATATTGAGAAGGTTAAGGCCATAGTCTGCCACGCTGGCCAAGTGCGGGTCGGCAGACTTTACACACCTTAGAAAATATTTTTTTTTTTTTTATAAATTCTAAGGTATGCAGGTTTCCTCACGATGGTTTCCGTCACTGTTAGCAAGTGACATTCAAGTTTAAAACGCACTTTTCTAAAGAGGTGCGCGCCATGGATTTGAACCCAGGACCTCATATAATAGTAAAATATAATTTAACCAAATTAATACCAAGTAATATATTTTAAATTAGGTGTTATTGGTTTTTTTTTACTGGAAGTTGCCAGTAGTAGCACAGAGTTTGCGTTGGTGGCTGGTGTATAGCAACATTTCTAATCCTATTCTATGAATAGACATACATACATATATAGCTGTGAATCGTGGGGGTATACACTCTTCTGCCTACACCTACGGTAAATAGGTATATTCATCACACATTTAATTAATTCTTTCTCTAAATACAGTTAGAGAGTGATATTTAATATCAGAAATGCACATAGCTGTGGAGTTAGAGGTATGCGCCAGGATTGGAACCGCAAGTTCCTGGAATGGGAAGGCTGAAATCCAAACTACTTAGTTATACATTACACACACACACATAGAATATCATTTTCTTTACCTTCACGTTCCTTGATTGAAGGCAATAAGCATATCTAGATACAATGAACAAAGTACATATTTGAAATAGTAAATCTTAAATGAAATCATTGGTAATTTATTTTTTGGAATCCAAACAAAAAAAAAAAAAAAATAAAACAAACTATGAAGAAGTATCTACGTTTGGCAGTCTTATTCATTGGGGAGAATTTATTTGTAATAGTACAGAAGATATTGTTTTCTGTTAAACTAGAAAATACGTTCCTTTAAAATTCAAAATGTACACATGTATAATTGTATGATTACAAATGTCTAATGCAAGCGAAGAGATCGTCGAAAAAAAACTGTGTTTCTCATATTATCTTATTTTATCTAAATACATATATATTTTATCTAAATACATATATATTTTATCTAAATACATATATATCTAGTCGTTTCACAACGAAATTTATTCGTGTTTTTTATTTCGTAGCAGATAAAATGTTAAATGAAAACACATGGAATTAAGATATTCTTATAGAAGTGTGCATAAATGCATTATAAATAGCAACATTAAAATTATATAACGGTTAGAATCTTACAGTTTAGTTTATAAATAGACGAGTATGATATATAAAAGTGCCTGTACACAGCACGCAAACCGAGATATTCCATGTGGCTTATTTGAATACTGAACTCGTTTGCAGATTACAATTAAACGAACGGTCTCCCGGTGTACATTTGAATATTCTTTCTCTGCATAACCTGTATGGTTTCTGCAGTTGGACTGCATTTTTACATTTTAGCTGTGTCTAGCTAAGCTGCAGATTTTGTGCAATGTCCAATCATAAATAGTACCTACAGCAATTCTGTATCCTATTGATTATATATGAAATATAAAATGATGTACTGTACAGTAAACGTATAGAAATAATTTCTAGTGTTGTAGATGTTTATAGGTGTTTTCCAAATTGCTTACACGATGCCCGGGCTGCAACATTTACTTGAGATACCCCGACTATCATACATACGACCTAAATTTAGTTATTTTGGGGTAGTATCCATTATGATTAAAAATGTCGCGGTAACAGGCATGTTACAAGATGCGAGAATAATCAAAAGATAACGCATGCCGTATCATAAAGTAAATCGAACGTTTGACTGAAGAATAGACAACACAAACCTATGATTATGCTAACAATTTGTCAATAAATCAAAGGCAGTAAATAAACAAATAATTATGCAAAAAAAATAAGATTTTTTGTCGCAAATCCGCAACGGACAAGAAAGTGACATGAATAATGCAACTACCTCCGATCCGCACATTCCTCGTAATATTTATTCAATGATGCACTTTGCAATTAATGATACAGCACTGCTCTACATTAAAACATATTATTAATTAGATAATTAATATATTAGAAGTGTATTAACGCGTGACTTTCCACTTATTATGAGCAATATTATTATCATATTCTGCAAATTCGCGGAAGATAGTTCGGAACGCGTTTTTTAATAGCGCCGCGACACGTCCGCCCACGTTGCGGCCTTATTTATAACTGACTGAATTAAGCGTGTATTAGATGCGCCCGCGCAGGTGTTGTGCTCACGTTTCTACAGGGTGCTAATTTTGTGATATTAAAAGGAAATTTTAAGTAATAACGATTAGTCTCTGCTGGTAATGTTGTAAAGATTGATGGGTATATTGCTTAAAGGTGTTTGATAGATTTGTAATAACTTGCAGGTATTAAATTTTCTAGACTATTGGTTGCTGGAAGTAATCATTATCAGCTTTATCGGTGATGGCAATTTTTCATCAGCGTACCTGTGATCAGAGAAGGCACTAATAGGTTATTTTTTATAGTAGGCACTATTTTAAAGAAGACACTATTAGGTTATGATATTAGATAAAATAACATTTTAAAATTAAATTGTGATTATCTAGCAGAATTCCTGAGAAGTAATTTATAACTAACTTTTTCTAAGGTTACGTTACGCTCAAATGCAATTCAAAAAATTAAAGAAATATTTGATTCAGTGTTTATACGTGCCCGAACTATTACCAATACCTAATTTTGGCAATCAGGTATTAATAAGTATGAGGCCTATAACATGTATATGTATAATATGATCGGTATGTCCCGCCGTTGCTCTGTTATCAGCCTAAATTACAGATTCCCGAGATGATTGGCATTGGTGGTATGGGCACATCATTATTGGCAATGTATGGTTAGCTTATCATGTTCATATATTAATGCACTAGTACTGCGCCTGTGGTTTCCTTTGCATTTATGTTTTTAATATTTTTTAATAGCCATAGATTTGTATTTGCCTGCAACAAGAGGATACGGGATACTTTAGGGAGCTCATGAGGAAGGACCTCGTACAGGTCCGAAACTAGTCGGGTCGTCCCGAAAAAACTCTAGAGAGTTAAGTCGATATATTCATGAGGATACGCTTAAATCACATCATCGGATGAGGTAACGTGAATGTCACTGCATCACCATCGTTAGCAAGACGTATTTCAGGGTGCAGCACGTTTGCTTGGAGAGTGCCTATTTAGTTAATGTAAAGTATGCACATTTTATTAAGTAGGTAGTAACGTTTTAGAATTTTTGAAGTATTTATACAGTTTGTGAAGAAATCGGAATGAAATTAGGCAACTTCTTAAAGTTCAGATCCAATTTTTCGTCATAGAAATGTCCCTAAGCTCCTAAGGGCGCCTAACCTGATGACTGCGAGTAGATCGCCTTATACGAACAGTAAGTATAATTTCATGCATTTATTTTGATTATTTACCTTCATGCTAGGTTCCTTTTAGGGTAGGCAGAGAGTATTGCACAGAAAATATTTCTCTACCTTTACAGACTGTTCGTGCTTTTCCCTTTCTCGTCAATCGTTTATTACCACATCATTATAATAATTTTATTTCACTGCGTATATTTTCATCAGCACCATCAACCCTTTTAGCATTCCACTATTGGAGACCGGTCTTCTCGCAGAATTAGAAGTATTGAGGCTATAGTTTATCACGCCGGCCAAATGCGGGTTGACATACTTCACTCGTCTTAGAGAACATTATTTAAAAGTCTGTGTGATTTTTTTAGGATTTGATTGAGTCATATGTCAGTCACTACTAACTGTGACTACTAACTGTCACTACTAACGAATTAGTGGTTATAACTGATCCGTATTTAAATAAAAAATACCAATAACAGAAACGTAATTGCTAAAATGACCTTAACCCTCTCAGTATGAGAGGAGACCCGTATTCCAACAGTGGAATTGCAATGGGTTAAAAAAAATATAAAAAAATAAAATAAAAAAACAATTGTTAAAATAATATTAACATAACAATTGAACACATCCCGTAAATATAAATCAACCAAAATAATTCTATACATACTCGGATTTTGAACTAAAATACATTATTGTTGTAACCTCGTCTGTAGCGAACAACTTGAAAAGGTGATACTGCACTCATCTGTCTACCTCTTGAGCGAAATACAACCATGTTGATACGTTTATTCGCTATGATAACATTATTATACCTTCACGCCAGGTCAATTACAGGGTAGGCAGAGAGCACCGACTGTCAAATATCTCTATCATTCAAACATGACATGCTTCTTCTGCATCCATAACTCTCTACATGCACGTGGAGTTGATGTATACTGCACTTAAATAGGTAAAAAGTGCGTTTTCCAAGACGAGCTCACGAACTGATATGTTCATAAAATGAATGGAAATGCAGCAAAAACGTCACCGCTAGCTCCGGGCCGTGTCAGTGGGTAGAGCCGCATCCTGCTTACCTTAACACTTGTGTTTTTATGCGTTCTCGTTTACTTGTCACAGTTTATTCGTAAACACTAGACTATCTATACGTTACTACGCGAAGAGAAATCTTTGGGACCAATTTATATGAATATTAAATGTGTTCCCCGTCGCCATTTTGATTGATGAGTCATTATTATGAGTCATTATTAATTAATTAACTAACGAACTAAAATACCGTATGACTTTTGTTAAAGTATTTGGATAAGCAGTGATAGCCTAGTGGTTAAGAATTCAGCCCCTCACTCCGGGGTGCTGGGTTCAAATCCATGGCGCGCACCTTTTTACAAAAGTGCGTTTTAAATTTAAATAGGAAGGAATGAAGGAAAACATCGTAAGGAAACCTATACACCTTAGAACTTATAAAAAACAAATTCTAAGGTGTGTGAAGTCTGCCAACCCGCACTTGGCCAGCGTGGCAGACTATAGCCTTAACCCTCTCAATATGAGAGGAGGCTCATATTCCATCAGTGGAATAATAATGGGTCGATTTTAATTGGATAATGTTGTTGTCATTCGAACATAGTCGTATACCATACGCTCCTACCCACAACATTTTATCAGTTCTGCCTCAAAGTTGTTTGGGAGATATCGCTTTCCTAGTGATAAGGGTACCTATTTTGTAACTACTCGTAAGATTTATTTTGTCCTCTCTATATATAATTTATCGATTGCTTTCTAGATAACTAGTATAAATAAATATGTAAATAAATATAATTTAATGTTACTAAATGTTTCATTTCTGCAGTTTATTACCAGTTAATATTAAATAGCGTTATTATTAATACATATTATTAACAATTGATGTAACTGACCAGTTAATATAGTAGACTGAGTTTGACTCCTATAATTCTTTTCCGGACCAGCTGCAGATGCTTTTGCAGTAAAAATTTGTGAGTGGGTACCGCTTTTGTCATTTCTTTCTTTGGGTTACCAAATTCATCAATTTTTTTACATTCGCATTACATTTCCATTTTGCATTCTTTTTTTTTAACCTTATACAATTCCACTGTTGGAATACGGGTCTCCTCTCATATTGAGAGGGTTAAGGCCATTTGCATTCTTGTCATTTGATAACTAATCATACATACTTTCTACCAAGAAAGTGTGACTTATTAGAATTTGACATTCTTTGACTTAACAAGTTTTAGACTAACATACTTTACTTGTAAACGTTTTTTATGTTATCTCATACATTTTTGAGATGCTGCGGACATGTTGGCGTATGTAAAATGCGCAGATTTGGGGGTCGCTCCATCTAATATTCATCTCGCGTTGGGGTATAGGCATGCGGCATTTTGCAGGCGAAATGCAGATACGGGAGCGTGGCTAGACTTGCTAGGATAAAATACTTTGACCATGTTTCATATTTCGTGTTATAGTTAAATGATTTTAAAGTGATTAACTGTTTACAATTTACCGTAGAAGTCATGAACTTCCGCGAGTATCTCCGGTTCAGAAGCGACAACCTTTTAACCAGCTGTTGTCAATTTCGTAAAGCCCTCAGCTTTCCTAATCGCTGTACGAAGAGCTTCAATGCTGTAGCACATAAAAACTAAAAGCTAATGGGCAAGAGCTAACCCGTCTTATGTCGTTTTTTATTATTTATCATTTGGTTGTTTTTTAATTTTCTCACGAGCAAGTAAGTATTATTATTACTAGCAAGTAAGTATTATTATTACTAGCAAGTAAGTATTATTATTACTAGCAAGTAAGTATTATTATTACTAGCAAGTA
>DWMG01002604.1:0-12982 GCA_018244855.1 Elbella merops
ATAAAATCCAAGTCAGACAATCTAATATTACCCGACCCGAGATTCGAACCTAGGATCTTTCGATCGGCAGTCGTGCTTTGTAACTACTCGACCAACGAGGCAGTCACGAGGGGTAGGGACTATAGTAACAAAAACCTGGTGGGAGCATGCAGTGTTCTACGAGCAGTAAATTAGTTTTCTCAATTCGCTAACTCCATCTAGCACTGTCGGGGCCTGCTGCTAGATAATTATAATGGATAGCAGTTGTTGGTGCGTATACCACATTCCTATATGGTCGGGTGCTGTCCGTGCGCGGTCGTGTGCATCTTCAGTTTTTATCGGTTTTAGCGATAGGGTCTATTCACATTGCAATTACCTATTCGTATGGTCTTTTTAACATAGATAATTATTTTGCAATATGACTTATTTATTGAATTAACAATTTCGATAAATTTTACTAACAAATGTCCCATACTTATGATAAATCTCGTATTGGTCGAAACCAGTAGGGTCATTCCGAAAAATTTACATGTTAAGCTGGTACCTACATATGTATATACATACAGGTACGTACATATGTATGTGTAACTTCGATGAATCTTTTCATTCTTTTCCTGTAAAAATAAAGTTGATTTCTTAACGAGAATTTTAGGTATTTTTCGAGAAAATACCGGTATTGAAAAACTGTAATAAATATAACAATATATCACTAGAAGGTACATACTTTTGTATACATAAATAATTTTATATGTACACAGTTGTCGTTCTAAAAATACTTAACAAGGGCAAACATTCAACCGCGTTGCACCCACCCGATGCGACTAGCGAGTTACATGTATACGCACAGAAGTGCGCACAGAACCCCACGTCGCATCGCAGTAATGAATTTCTCCGATACATCTCTTGGGCGCGGGTCATATTTGCCGGTGAATGAGAGCATGGTGGGTTGATGGCCGAGGTTTTTTCGCGACCGTCAAGCATTGGTAACGCTGTTATTGTTAACTCTATATAAATTTGTTGTAAAAAAAATTAATTCATACGCTCACAGGTGCAACACACGTAAGTAGGTGGGTTATTCTTTTTTTAAATACAGAAATAACGCTATTTTAAGCGTACCGACGAATTGTATAATTAATTATAAGTTTAAGTAAGTTTTAATGAGACGGCGAACAAAAAAGGCGTTCTACTTGTCGCTTTCGTCTGCTCAAATTCATAGCATTTTGATGTATTTTAATGGAGCACGAGAGATGATTAGTGTTAACATTAATAAAGAATATAGTTATGTAATTTATTGTACATTGAAATGAGCGCGCGTTCCCGCGATGGTGTCTCTAGGTAGCAGAGGAGTAACATTCTATCTGTGCGGTCTTCATTCGAAATACAAACTCAATGTAGTGACGGGATCAGTAATGGCAGAGTATGTATTTTTACTTTTCATCTTACACAGCTTTACTTTTACTCTTCGTTTATTTACTTATCTCTTACTATATTTATGTTTAAAAAAATGTATGTAATGTACATGTATTAGTAAGTATTGCTTGTTTAATTTATTGTTTTAATTGCTTTAATTTTAATGAACGAAGATTTTTAGTAATGGACCAGGTACCGTTGTGCACAATATTGTTTGATTATTTAGTAGCTGTAGAAGTGACGCAGACAACGCTATTCCGTTAAATTGATAACAGAACAGGATGTTATTTGAAACTAAGACTTTACCTGTAAAGTGTTAGAGGATTGAAAACTAAACACTAGAAACCCTGGGCGCGGATTACAAGAGGCGTGTGAGAACTGCTCTCATTACTCTTACAAGGAGTGTTTCCATTGTTCGAAGTTACAAGCCAATAAATAGCACTACAACATTACTCTCAGAAATATGTTCAATAAATACAGGTAAAGAGTTAGACTTTAGCATCGACCGGCCCTCTCTTCTCACTCGCCCTAGTCATATTGAAATAAAATCCACAGCAGAAGCGCGCGTATATGTTTTTAAATTTAGTAAATGTTGCCATATCATGAAAGTATGTATTGCAGAATAATTACAGACGAAATCTTTATCTATGTAGCGACGTAATCACATGTAAAAATCTCTACTAGTAATAAAACGTGAATTAAAATTTGGGAATGGAAATAAAATACGTTAATTACTAGGTATATAATTTGTACGTAATGTAAATCACAAAACAATTTGTTTTTGTCATTTTCTTCTTTACTTGCATCTTCACATGTGCCGCTATAAACAATGTGATGCTTTTAATAAAATTTGCGCCGCTGGCACCCTATTAAGGTAAAGAATAATAATAATACCGAGAAAAATTCTCATTTTTACGAAAAAGAAACAAAATCCAAGATTTTTTTTTAATTCACGCACTCACAATAATAAGAAAGAAATATTATAATACAAGATCGACTGTACGAGAGCACTACTTATTCCACAGTGTAATGTCATCCAGTAGGCCCGCTGGTGGAAAAGTCGACAGGCCAAAAGCCAACGTACTGCTTGAAATTGTTATAAAATCAAAATAGATGTTCATGTTTACCAGATCGTATCAATAGGTGTGAGTGGAAACACATCGGATCCTGATATTATTGAAGGAGCTGGTCCGCGCGAACCCGCCTGAACCCGCGCACACCTGCCGCATCCGGTCTTAAGGTGCGTTTATACATATCTGTTATAACTGGCATCGCTTAGCCTTGGGTTAATGCTGATGGAAATCGAGTTTTCCATAGTTCTTTATTAAATGACTATAATTTTTTTATACCGTTCTAACATCAATAATTATGCTTAAAATAGAATTTGAAGATTAGAAGATGTCCATTGTCATATGACACGAGTACTTACATGTCAGTTCAGTTCCGTCAAATCTGTATTTGTTTATATGTAGGTAAAACCGAGGCCTTAAAGAGTTAGATTTGGGTAACGAATTGAGTATTACATTGATTAAAGTGCTTTCTTTATCAAGTGAATAAATTATCTGGAAAGGAATTTTCACCAACACTTTGGACACTCGTCTAAAATGTGACAAATTTTGATATGTCCAAAATTCAATGAATCGCAATACCATGAAAGGATAAATTAAGTATACTAAAGCGTACTAATTTCGTATTTTGTGAATGTAACACTGATGTTAAATCTAGAACTTTATCTGTATATTTTATCCACAATCGTCTTATATGACGTTCCCGCGTTCCCATCAGCGGCGCTCGCGGGGCGCGGGGCGCACCCACAGTAGCACCTGCCGACCGGACTTACGTTGCTCGCCTGTTCTACACTAACCACTCCCAGTTAAACGTATAACCTTGAGTCGCAACAGTATTCAGACCTTCATAATGTTCAACAATTCATATTTTAATCGCACTTGTATTATAAGGATTATATTACATATTTCATATCATGTAACATCACGCTTATATTTCCTTGAATAGGTCGGCAGAGTAGTGTAGTATTATCACGTTTCACCTATCATGTTATATATCCTATGGAATAGGGAGAAGGACATTTTCATATAACGGGCACAAATTCAATCTTAGAGTTTGTCTATCTACTTGTAATATTAAGTAAGAAAATGAACGAACGACAGAACCAATCTTTCTTATATATGTACGTTAATTAATAATTTATGTAACAAACATAACTATTTTTAAAGCTATGCCGAAGTCAGCTATTCACTAGATGCATATGATAGATTAGGTATCTATTTGATTATTAAATAGACAATAATTATAATTACGAACATTCATAGACTGCTAATTATGAAAACGCATTTAGATCGAACGTTTTATGACTCAATGTAATTGTATAATTACCTCTATTGCTCTCTTACCAATCTTATTATCACAACTGAGTCCATAAAAGTTTAATTACTTCGGCCTAAGTCTCGCGTATCGTATAATTTTAGCAAATTCCGCAACATAATTAGACTGAATTCCTAAGATATATATGTATTTTATACTAAGACTAAGATATATTTTACAGAAGTTTCTTAGCCGTAGTCTCAGTAGAAGTAACCGGTCTGTAATTTTTATATATTTATTTTCAAGCCAGGTTCTTTTCCATATTTATAAGTATTCAATGTTTAAATTACATTTAAATCATTAAATTAAATATGAGATAAAACTATATCTCAAATTTCCAGGAACTTTTCCTAGCAAGTAATTATGAACCGAAAAATCTAAAAACCTAGACAGTGATTGCTGTAAAAATATAAAATTTTGACGTTTACTTCCTAGAGAAAGAAAATGCAACTTTTGAACAAAAAATACAAATTTATTTTTCAATCCGAAATTTTCATTTTGTATCGGATATAAATATGCATACACATGGAGAAGCGCTAAGAATGCAGGAAGCTGAATTCATAACAGAACATAGCCGTTGTAAATCACAATGGTAAATACTATCAAGTTGATTTACTCGCGTGCGCGCGCTTTTCGACTAGCACTCATTGCCTACGGTTGACCACCGGGCGCTAGTTAAATATTATATACGCAGTTTCATGTACTGTGACCATCGTGTATTCAGCTAGTGAAAAGCGAAGAAAGCCAGGATGAAAAAGATGTATAATAAAACATGGTTATCAAAGGATAGATATTATAAAGTTAGTATAGCAGGTAATCAAATCGTTGCATATAACATATCTACATATCTATATGTGCCAATCTATAAGTATATTTTTAAAAGCACATTAAATATCTGCTATACCAAGTTTCAAACATTCAATTAAATAAACTACACTGATAAATACACGATAAAAATTTTATACATTTACATAAATTTGCCAACCATTCTGCAAATAAACATATTAATAAAGAATATCGGTGCTTTATTGATATTCTAATGGCTAGAGCGAAGTCCAGGGATTTTTTAAATTGTGGTGTCCACACTCGCGCAAGTGCTGAGGCGTCCTCCAATTACCGAGTGTGAAGGGCGAGAGCTGATAATTGAATGCATGCTTTATGGGGGCCGGACCGCGGCCAATAAGGATTACCAATACACCATTTATAATAACAAAGCCTTGGCACAAAACAACAGTATAATATTATACCCGTTATATCTCAATATTTTCCCGGTTATTCTGCGCAGAAAATTACATTTAACGAAAGTGACATTTTAAGTTGTCTGAAGTCTGGCCAGGCCGCAATTGGTCATGCTTTAGTGTCAGGCCTTAGCCTTCTCATACTTTTATGAGACTCATAACAAACGCAAGATATTTTTTCAATTCCATTTCCACAACATTCCAGTTGTAGAGCGGAGATGGTATACGTGTATCGTTATTGAAGTTTACTTAGCATACTATAACACATATCTAAATACTAAAATTAAGGCTATAGAATCTCTCTCCTCTTTTCTGTTCTCTTCTCTAGCTGTTCTCAATATGTACAATTTTTTAATATTTTTCAATATAGTTTCATTTTAATAGACATGACAGGCAATTTCCTTATTTAGCAATTTATTTATTTTGCAGAGGCTCTGAAATAGATTCGGCAAAGATTGTTTGACTCTGAAAGTAAAACAAAATTTTTATTTTTCGATATGGATATTTTTCCAGGTTCAGATAATCTGATTATTGCCTTTATCCTGCCCTTCGTATCTAAATAGAGCTAAAGGTTCACTTGAGTTTAATGGCCTGAACCCGTGGACTGCTTTGGAACGGTACATTATTAACTATACATGCCTAATCACTGAAAATATTGAAATATGCAGATACGGTTCGCTAATTTTAGTATTAAATGTTTCGTGACGGTTTATACACATGATTACGGGCTTAACTCACTCAGTCTCCGACGCGACTTCGCTGCAATCGGCGGGAACTTCGATGAAGGATCTCGTACATACATACCCGAAACTAGTTGGGCCGTACCGAAGAACGTACATGAGTTGGGCCGGCACATATACAGTCATGGGTAGGTTATATCTTCATAATATACACATCACGCATAGGCTACTATTGAGGTATGGCCTTCGCCCTCCCCATTGTCGACTATGCGGGGATAAATGGCAGTTATTCCGCTAACAAATGGACAGGATTGAAGACTTTCTACATATTTAGATAAGATCCAATCTGTATGACAGATCGATAGTCATAACAATATTAAGAAACCACCGCTTCATATACCTACACGTATAATTCTAAAAAAGGTGGGGGCCTATCAATCCTGTGGGCGAACAAAGGCGTTTCTCTGCGCGACGGGACTGCCGTGGTCTCCAGCCAAGCTGTCCTGGGGCCGTTTGTCGGAGATTTTATCAGTCATACACACACATACGTTTTCTTCGAAGATTTCCAGTTCCGGAAGTTTATCAGAAAATGTTATTTGAAAATTAATATGGCGGCAAGTATAAAATAGAAAATTTTGCAGTGGAATTACAGTCATTTATTTACAGTGAAAAAGTTATTAATTTCCGCTGCAAATCACATGTGGCCCTTAAAAATCTTGAACAAGGTAAAAAAAAATACTAAAAGGGCTGTAGACAGGATTGCCAGTGCTATGAAATCTAGTTAGTATAAGTTACTTATAAGATTAGCAATGTTCAGTTGGCGACGAGACTACATAAATAGGGACTGTTTGTATCATAAACCCGGTTGGTATATGTTGGCATGGGTGCTGTTAGTAATAATTAGTGGGTATCTGTTCTATTCGAAGTCGCTTACAGACGCGTTGCCACACTTTAAGACTCCGATGGCCACTTCTAGCATGAACACGTGGACTGGAACTACAGCAAAGTTTATTATTAAAAACGTAACTTCACGCCTATAATCCCCGAAGAGGTAGGCAGAGGAATGCTGAACACTCCCACGTTTCACCGGTTACGTTTTACGTCCCACTATGGAATAGCTGGTGAGCCTATTGCCATGCTCGGGCACATATCCAGACTCCGAACCACTACTAGAAAATCTAAATTACAAAAATTTTGTAGTGTTCGACCCGGGAATCGAACCCGGGACCTCCCGATCGGCAGTCGCACTTGCGACCAACACGACCAACGAGGCAGTCAAAGTCTAGTTTATTATTATTATGATTAATAATAGATAAAAATGCGGGCAAGATAATTATTAAATATATGCAAATAATAATGCCATTCAATGCGCGTAGATAGTAGGTAAGTCAATCGGCAATTGTCGCACACGTCATTATAATATAGCGTAGTCCTTAACAAAAACAGATCATATTAATATTATCGATTACCTATATCACTTCAGTACGCATACCGCGATCCTTAAACAGCTATATCATAAACGTTATTACAACGTACAATCATAGACATTGCAACAACGTCTTAATTAAAAAAGAGCTATTATAAAATCATCGTTAATGGCGGACCCAGCAGGGCGTCGCCGCACGCGTCGCGATCGACGGATAAAAAGTGCATACGACCGCTTGCTGTATTAGAATGTGTGAACTTTGTTCACCTTTGGCTGCACTTATTGCTTCTTTATGGCTTGATTTTATCATTATTACTGTAGTCACGCTAGGACCTGTAGGGAGTAAGCAGGGAGTAGTGATCCTTACAGGAAACATGTTTGGTACTCAGTGCTCTCCGTGACCTGATGTGATTCTTCTACATTCATACATTCATCAATCGTCTGAAATTGAATATATATATATATATATATATATATATATATAAATTAGGCTAATGTGAAATATAATTATATAGTAGTAATAAAAGACCTAACATCACTACCTGTAATGCCCGAAGGGGTAGGCAGAGTGTAGTACAATTCCACATTTCACCTGTTACGTTTAAGTCCCATGGAGTTTATATGTTATCAACGAGACCAAAAAGCGGCGATTCAGTTTCTGCTGTCCTGGAATTGGATGAATATCAGCGATGTTGTCCAGTGTTGTTTTCTCAATCCGATTACGTTATGTGGTATTAATCACCAGTTAGCACTTTAATTCATGTCTTTCATATTTATAGTGACACTTTGTTTGGCCATGCGTCTAGTTTATTGGTCATAGTGACCTCGGTTTGTCTGGTTTATACGTTAGTGGCCATATTAGTGACCTTTGCACGTCTGCTTTGTTGTTATTGATCGTATAAGTATATTGCAATTTCCACACTTAAACAGTTTTACTTTAATCTTAATTACACATTTGTTCTTTCATAGTAACACAAATTTTCATATTTCCCAAACCAGAACACAACAAATCAACGAGAGTAAATTAGAGATAGAAGTAGATGTTATTAAACGTGAAAATATTTTAAAAGCAAGTTGGGATAAAGTATAAAAGTAAACATATTATATCAGTTTTGTTATATTAAAATAGAATATAAATGTACATATCATGAATCCTAAAAAACAATTTGCACCTTTTGTCTATGATGACGAAAAATGTAACTTATCGTTTACAAGTCTAAGATCATACACTTAAACCTGTCTTAAAATGACAAAGCAAAATGTGCACTAAAATAGTCTCAATTCAAACCAATATTTGTTGCGAAAACACTCATTTCATAGTAGCAAAGTATCTATACAATCACAAAATAACTATAATGTGTATAATGACGATATAATCTAACCTAAGGAAATTACAAAAACACGTAGCGATAACTTACTTAATGCGATACATAAAATTTCTTAATAAAAGTACTTACGACTATAATGTATTAAAAAAATAAACGTCACGGGTAGTAGTTTTGCTAAATATACACATATCATACATTTTTTTGTATAATTTCTAAATTAAGTTTCTACAATCCGGCTTAAAACTGTATATTTTTAAACATGACAGCGTGCTATGAACTATCCATCTTTTTTTTCATATTGTCTATGCCAAGCTTTCTATTCTCTCTGGCCATATCTATTTAGTTTTTAGTGCCTATTAAAATTATACTGTATTGTACCGTATGGGTGAATTACGGAAGAACATCTTATTAAATCTGTAATGTTATCGTGTATCAGAGAATACCGTTTAGCAGTAACTTGAACCCTGGCGTATCTTGATAACTTTTTCTAGGAAATAACCGCAATTATTAATATTAACGAGTTACGGAAAAATCGAGTTATGGAAAAATAAATTACTCGTCAATAAAAACTTTATCAAGAACGCTATCTATACATTACGACGTCTATCACAGTTATAGGGAACACTTAGATTTATTTAAAACAAAATGGACTCTAAAGCTTCACGGTTCAGGAAGAAAATGGCTTGTACAGGGTTAGAAAGGTGCGCGCGGTAGAAGAAGCGTGGCCAGCGCGTGCCATGCAACCAATTACAGTTCTTCACCTTTATTGCCTGTCTTCTCATTAGAGTCCGATTGAGTACGAGCAACCAAGTGTAACGCTGCAGGTCAGAGCTTTTTCTGAGACTAGCGGCTGTTTGCGGGCGCGCTTGCGGGTTTTTGTATACGGAAGTAATATGCGCGATAATTTATTAAAATAGCGATGGAAAATTGCGTAGTGACGGGTTATTTGGTGCGTAATTGAATATTCTGTTACATTTTATTGAGTTGGCGTTTTATATAGATTTGTATGCTTTTAGCTTCTAATATTTAGGTAATAGTAGCCTAGTAATACTTATAACGGGATTGCAGTCATTGCTATAAAAATGGAATTATAATTATACAAAATAATAAAGTGTACGATTATTTTGGAAAATTCTAATAACTGTGACATGAAAAATCAAATTATATTTATGTACCATTTTAGGCAGGCGTACACAGACTTTTAAAAAAGCTTAATATATTATGTTTAGTTAAATGATCAATTGCCGTCAAAATTCATTCATTTAATGAATAAAAAATTAATAATTAAATATCTATCCCTAACTTGGCTAATTCCCTTGCAATATTGACCAGACAGAAAACTATTATGTAACGGTTATAAATATAAGATTATTAAAGTACTTACGCACTGTTGACATCGTGAATAAAATGATTAGTTAGGCAATAATGATCGCGGTCAGTTTATTTCCGTGCTTTGCCGAGTACATGAAGCGGGCTATCTCTGTTGTTATAACGCAGACATTCACAAAAGTCCAAGCATCTACGGCGTATTAAAAATATTAAGTTGTCCTGTATTATTTGAGATCGGTAAATAGTAATTACACATTCTTTAATTACTAAAAGACCTATTCTAAGCACATTGTTAATTACAATGAGAGACTAAGTACCTACTATATACATATATGTATTTCAATTTAAATCTGCTTGTGTAATCTATATAGCAACGACAAGGCGGTATATACATAGGTATTTTAACGTAACATCATGCTTGTTATCCCCGGAGAGATAAGCAGAGGAAAATACACTCCCGGGTTTTACCAGTTACGTTTACGGTCCACGAGGCAGCCATTATTACGAAGTAGGTATTGGAACTTTCAAAAAATATTATCATAAAAAGAACAATAATCGTTATTATAAAATATCGATACAGGCGACGATACTTTTACTATGGGAAGATTCAGTGAACGCGTTACCATTCCGGGTATTTTTTTCAAGCAAATACCAATGATTAATTATATTGCAACCAGAACAACTACATCTGATTAGAGTTGATTAACTTTCACCCGCGACTGTTCGCTCGTATAATAGGATTTCGAAACGTTACAGACATTGCATTTAGAATTTTAATAAAAATAGTTCGATATCTTAATTATAACCGGGTTATAGGTTTCCCATAAGTTACAATTATCATGGTTGCTTCGATGCCTCTCAACTCGTCCTGGGTCCTTGATTTAGAGAGGTCCTGGGTTCCATCCCCGGGTCGGGTAAGAACTGTTGATTTTGTGTAACGTAAAATTCCCAGAACTGATCCGGTGTTCACATGTGTGCTCAGTGTATGGTAATAGGCTCACCTCTTATTCCATGGTGGGACGTATAACATCACAGGTGAATAATGGGAATATAGAGCACTCCTCTGTCTACCTCCTCGGGAAATCGAGCGTGATGTTAATGTGTTGTTATGTATAATTAACACAAAAATTATTGTTTATCACACATAAAAGACAATACACATTTGAAGATTATTAATAAAAGCTATTACTGTCATATAAGACGTAGAAACGCAGACGAAACAGAAAGACAAAGAGACAAAACACAGGCACTTTTAAAATGGAATTATGTAACGTATAATTAATATAGTTTCACTGTTGCATACATTTCTCGTTTGAGATTTAAAAAGGTTAAAGATTTAGTCTACCATGCTGGTGAAGCCCAGATTAGCAGAATGTACACGCTATCGATAACATTGTAGAAGAAACTAAGGCATATAAATTTGCTTACAATTTTACTTTGCCAATATACCGAATGACATTTAATAATGAGAAAAAAAATGATCATTATTTTATTTTATTTTTTTTTCATTCCATTTTTCTTGTCAGTTTCTCTGTAGGATACAGAGAATGTAAAAAGATTTTAAAATATTCTTCGCGAATATTCTTAATCAAAGCAAATCAGTAATAACAAAATGTGTATTTCATTTTGTTATTATTAACATAATAATAACAAACTGCAGTAGTAAACAAAACAGCTTCAGAGCAGAAAGTTGCTGCAGAACATAAATATTATTCGCAATTAACTATAGACATAGAAAGTAGGAAAAGATTTTAATTGAATGACTGTTAAACGTGATACAATTTGGAAATTTACGAGCGGTTTTCTTATTGGTGCAATGACTACTAAACGGATGGCTAAACTGAGAGTTTATTGTTTACTTGTGATTGCATACGACTTGTTTATTATTATAACTTTACGCCACTTCCCTTTAAGGACAGAAGGACAGTGAATAATAGAAAGAGTGAGGAATGTGGATGAAGAATGACTGGTATATAAGGATAGATATATTTGGCGCTTGGTGTTCTCTGCCTAAGACGTAGTTCATGTTACGTACGTTTTATATATAAACAAAAGCAAGTTCAATTACGATAATGATCGTCTCTTTACTTCCTAAATTAGTCTTCTCTGCATACCAATGAAAGTTATATCAAAATTGTTTCAGCCGTTCCAGGTTTGGATGGACAAACAGACAGATTTATAAAAATATTCAAAATACATCTTTGAGTTTTCCTTAACAAGCTCGAAAATATACAGACATTTAAATTAATTTGTCTAGATTTAGAAATGTTTGAGTAAAAGCTTATAAAAATGTTACATTAGATATTCGTTACAGATCTTTAGTCCATGTATTTTGACGTAAGCTTTTTGGCTATAAATTACGAATAATGTTTCCAAATGATTAATAATAAAAGCTAAGCTGTTATCACAAACAATCTTAATTATAATCCATAAAACAATCTTAATTATTAAATATAATTGTTGGGCACTATCATTTATAGGCATAAAACTGACATTACGTATATTAAATACGACAAATGAATGGTTTTGTAAAACTGCCAGTGAATACAATATCTATCTATGCATTAATAACTCAAATTCAAAGCAGCCAGATCTTACAAGGAGCCTGTATCTTTCAAATGCAACTCTCATCTAAGTTTTAGTTCTAAATCTCGCAAATGGATGAAAGAATAAAAATGGCCCATTGTTATAAGGTATTTAGGGTTTAAGACGTTAAGATTTTGACTTATATATAGCCTTGCAATAATATTAACATATGTAGGTATATATTTTTAAGGCAAGCAGGGATTTTGAGATTAAGCCAACCCAGTTAGACGATTTGATCTAGTATTAGGACCAGAATTTCAAGTCAACAATAGATAAGTAAATCACAAATTGCTTTGAAAACTCATTATTAACCTTCTTACAAATCGTACGTGTTCATCGTTACAGTTACTATAATTCGTATAAAATCTGTAGAGGTGCGTGTCAGGGTTGCCACAGACGCAGCGATAATATATATTACTAGACTCCTCTGCCTACATCTTCGGGGAAATACACGTGACTTTATGCCTTTTTTCAATGCTCATTTACATCATTTAAAGAATATTTGTGCTAAATGAAGTGATTTTAACTTTTAAGTCCCATGGATAGGTCGTGAGCCTATTACCATACACCGGGCTCAGATCCAGACTCCGAGTCACTACCAAAAATTCTAAATTAGAAAGAAAG
>DWMG01002605.1:0-12980 GCA_018244855.1 Elbella merops
CGTAGCACTACTGACAACAACTAACTACGATCGCTCGCAGAGTACCTGTGTAATGGTGTTTCGGTTAAATACACAAGCTGCTCAGCTGCCGTTAACACGTAAGGCAAACTCAGTATCGGCTAATCGGATCCACCTGCAAGTTGCCGCGGGCGCCGTAAACACCGTGCACTATATTTATCATCTGTGCCAGATTTAACAACCGCTTCTCAGACTAAATGTTATTCGATAACTGACGCTGTCTCTGTATTGGTTATTTCTCGTTCAGGTAACACTGATTAGACTAAAACATCTGTATTTCGGAACTTATACTATAATTGAAAACAATATGTCTTGGTAAGTCGTTTGGTTGTCATAACACAGGCTGTCCTCGAGCTTACTTTCAGGTCAGATGGCCGTATGTGGAGATGTTCCAAGATATTAATATAAAGCCTAGAAGCAGTGTCTTATTGTTTTCATATATATTTGTGGAATATCATAAGGTCACAAATGAATTCCAGGACAAATCTTGCCATTGAGAGAGAAACGCATCGATCGAGAGTTAATCCGGTCGAAGAACATAGATGTATATCGAATAAATTGACTGAATCGATTTCAAGATTTATCGACGCTGTGCGCCAATGTACATTACATACAAATTAATTACTAGAGACAAGTCAGCTGCTACTCAGAGATACTTAAAGATTTCATTTAAATCGTCCCCGAGCGATTGATTCATTTTAATAAAAGCCGGTTTTAATTCATATTGGAAAACTTTCCGCGATCTAAAAACGCCTCGCGCGAATGTACTTGCGATTTGAAGAGAGCTAAGCTGGTGTTGTTTTCCCAAAGGATCTAAAGTTGCCCGACGCAAGTTGAACCGAACTCGATGATCAACTTTAACAACCTGCGAAGTTTAGACATTAAGCTTTCTGCCTTTACTAATATTTTGATTATCTTCACGTTAACCTCTATGAATATTTTACACCTACTTGAAAGTTGTAATATTGTTTTTGTAATGCTACTTAATTGACTACTGCAATATAAACGCAAGAAAATTATTGGCTTCCTGCGGAAACTGAAACAGGTTTTTATTGTGTGTTAGTAGAATATAGAATATCATTAATCTTTTATAACGTTTGTTTTATTACGTCATACCTTATGTGCTATACAAAAAATCAATCGCAAACCAATAATGCCATTTTGAAGCAGAAATAATAAAAAAAATATTAACATCACGCCACTAATACCTGAATAGGTAGGCAGACGAGTGTAGTACTTACACCGTAAATATAAATAAAATACAATATTCAGTAAATTATATAAAATATATAGGTACCATTTTCAAAGCGAGAAAACGTATTAAATTAATACAGCACTGCATGCTGGAAATAGGGCTCTATATTGAGAACGGGACAGAATAAATTAATTATGATGGATGATATGCCAAAACTTGAAGCGTTAGCCACGAGTTCGGTTCGGAAGAAAAAAATGTTACAGCGATTTTGTATTAACCACCGCGGCCAACTGGAAAGAAAGAGGTACGTTGGCATTTTCGGATTTGCAACGAAATAAATAAATTACCAACATTTTATTATACTCAATTCATTACCATCCACCCTTTATCGTTCCTCTGTTGGATACGAGTCTTCTTTCAGAATGAGAAGTGACTAAATACCGTCGATATCCTAAAATGTATGCCACTGTTTTAACTATGCTTGTTTTATTCCTCTGTGCGAATTATCATGATTATTTACTTACTTTGCTATCAGATTTATAAAAAAACCTTAATACTAAATACCACGCATTGTTTGAATTCATTTTCTCGACATTCCAACGAACATTTTTATGCTGAACTTTTAATAATATTAGCAATCAACATCAACTTTATTGATGAATTCTGCAACCAGAAGTACTCGTACGAACTCGTTTTTAAACGGTTTTTATGTGATAAAAAATATACAGCAGCAAACTTTACGCGTTCATTTAATATGAGCTCTGACGACGTGCGAAATATAAGACGAAAATAAACATAAAATCGTGTTCAAGCACGTTTTTATGAGTCCGCGAATAAGTCATTGTCGAAAAGTCGGCTTATTCGCCATAATCTCGTCGTAAAAGCAAGCGAACCTGCATCGGACTTATCGACTTGCATCCGCTCGCTGATTTACAGCTTACTGTAACATGTGACTTATCACAAGTGACACCTTATTTAGTATATTCTATAATTGCTCACAAAATTACTTAATACCGCATGATGATGATGATGATAATTGCTAACGGAATTACTTAACACTATGTGACTGTCTGTGTCGACTGCATAATATGCAATACCGTTCACAAAATATCCTTATACCTATATTTATGCATTAATAAAAAAAAACGGACATGACTTCTACTCGTTCATCAATCAGTAGGTATGGATGAGGCGCCCTTAAATAAATACCTTAGCCCTTGACGATTCCAATTTACTTCGCTTAGTAAATTAAAAAATGATACAAACATTCAATTGGACAATATGATTATGCATATACGTTATGGTAAGTATGTCAGCTTTAAAATAAATCTAGTTTCCCATTTGCTACCCAAACTTCACTGCTGGCTGAAGCTTTCATAAAATTAATATCTCCCCGCAGCGCAAAGGTAAACGGAACTTCAAAACACGAGGGAACTTTCTGGAGACATGGAACTAGACAAATTTAATATTCCCGTGGCATGTCTACTTATCTACTTCAAAGCAGGACGCTCTTGGAAAACTGAATTTGATAGAATAATCTTTAAAATTCTATTGGTAGGAGCGCGTCGTTAGTGAAAACTTTTTATGTGAGTAGCTTAGTTACAATATACTCGTATACGAGTATTTTCTTACTTTTAATTTTTCCTTTATTTGCTTATGTAGTTATCCTTTATTGTCATTAAGGTGATTTCACTCCATTTTAATGATTGTTTTTTCATTAGTAACAATCTCAATGGGCTTTCAGACGACTGTTAATAACAACTCGCCTATGGATACAGTAGGTATAACTTTCTCCTTTCACTTCACATCAGGCCACTGTTGCATATACTACCTAGGCGGTCTGCTAAACCTGATCATCAAAGCGATTCTTAATATGCTGAACTTGAATTTCTAGTTTAAGTGCTTTTAAAACAGCAACATAATTGTTGATAGGAGAGTACGAACTGTCCAAAATCATCGAATATGAAGTGACTAATGAATGTTGAAAAACACGGCTGGTTTTCTAGGATAGAAATAGGACGTGGCACTCAGTGATCTTCGCGTATCCCAGTAAAAGCCGCAGCGTGACGCCATAATAACAATAAAAAATAAACTTAGTTTTAATTTAACAATATTGAACATACAGCCAAAAGCTTAACTGGAACAGCAGCTCTGAAATAAAGTCACATTAGACATTGATGCTAGCAATGTTAAATTAGTAAACGTTTCATAAATACTCTTTTACCTACTGAAACTGGTGTATTTTGAATAGGACTTAAATATCCTAGCTTTCAGGGACATAACATTACGCATTTTATCTCTAGGATATATCTGGTTAAAAATAAAGAATTACAAAAGGTCAAAAAGTCTAGAACGAAAGTCATTATATACCTACTTATGCTTATATTTCCAATCGGGATTTTCACTATTCCTTCACAGGCTTTTCTAAGTACATTTCAAGGAATTAATATCACTCAAAATACTAAAATGTGGATTACATGCCAAAGAGAGTCATTACCGCCAGGTAGCAGATGGAAATGCTTAATTTAAATAGTAATGTTACCAAAACCCTTCTAATTAAGTGAAATTTAATCTTTTAGCATTATGAATACCTCCACTAACGTTCACGTCTTCAATTTACATAATAATGTACACTGTCAAGCGTTTCTATGACGAGAACCATGTTTAAATACGTAATTTTCAATAGTTTCTTGGAATTCAAATAAGTACCTGGGGTTTACGTATACAAATTGCCGTGTCGTCGATTTGGCCAATTTGATCTAAAATATTTACGATTCGACATGGAATATTAACGTATGTCATTGAGGTACAGAAATAATTGTTCATATGTTTCTGTAGAATTTCTATTTACCTCCCAGAATCAATACACTTATCGTCATACACACTATAGTGTCATTTTTAAATGTAAGTTCCAACGTAGAATCTAGTACATAAAATTATCGGCCTTGACCGTTCTCATACTGAATGGATATAAGTGTCTAATAATGGAAGTATAAAAGAATTGATGACGATGTTCATGGCGTAGAAACAATGCGTGTTGAATGCTGAACCAACAGTACGTTATCAGGTTTGTTTTTGTTCTAGTAATTCCGATTTTACAAACGTGTCTTGTGGATGACTACAAAACTAGATCAACAATGATCGGACACGAAAGTCGAAAGGACCTATTTCAAACTACGCCTTGAATATCACTGGCTTTTGATGTTAAATGTCAAAATTATACTACACCATTTGCGGAAAATCGGCAGACTAAAGAATCTTGACAAGAGGTCGCCTTTCAACTGAACGATCTTCAGCAAGACGCCCACGCCCAACCCTGCACCTGACGCTCAATCGACATCGAAACAAAGGAATTCTGAATTAAATTGTTATCTGCGATGAAAAGGGACTACTATACGATTAACGATAGTTTTCATCAGGGTGGTGAAATTCACACGAACAAATAAATAATTGAAGGAATAAATTTAACAAAAGAGCTTATGATTGCAACTTCGTAGCCCAATTCTGTTAGTATTCGCTGTAGCTTCTTACAACATCTGATCTAAACTTACTAAACATCACTGAAATATTCAATTCTGTGAATTGCACTGCTATTGCACACTGCCTAGTTGGTTGAGTGGTTGGAAACGCGACTGCCGATGGGAAGATCCTGCGGTCAAATTCCGGAATTTTTCTAATTTAAAATGTCTAGTAGTGACTCGGAGTTTGGAACTTTGCCCGGCGTATGGCAATAGGCTCACCATGTATTCCATGGAACTTAAACGTAGCTGGTGAAAAGTGGGAATGCATCACGATTTTCCGCCTACCCCGAATACAGGCTTGATGTTACGCAATTCTGTAAAAGCAGCAATGAACGTCTCTATAGAGTTCATTGCCTTGCAAAAATGTATTGCGATTGTTCATAAAAAATAGGCTTTAAAAGATAAAACATTAAGTTTGTAAGCCTATTTATAAAGTGTTGCGACGGACAGTCGTTAATAAATTTATTTAAGAGTAACAGGTATGGACAAAGTAACTGTAATAATTAAAGTATTTGTACTCTCTATCTCAATTCTCCAGCCTGTATACAAAAACAGAAAGCTACTGTTATACAAAATTATCAAATGTAAGCGTGATGAAAATTTTAATATTTTAAAGGTTATTATTCATTGCCAGCGCGGCAGACTATGGCCTTAACCCTCTCAATTTTGAGAGGAGACCCGTATTCCAGCAGTGGAATTGTATTGGGTTGAAAAAAAAAAAAAAATTCATTTTAGAAAACAAATATTTTATTAAAAAACAGTGTAACAATATTGATGAGTTTAACCAATCAATTATCTTAATATTGAAAAGTTATGACGCTTCTTGACCGACAAGCGCAATAAGTTGCCGTTATTGCGGTCAATGATAAGATTACCACAATATTGACCTAAAAAGAGACATGTCGCGACATAATATACCAATCAAAATTGAAACGAATAGTCCGCCGCATCTACGGGGTGTAAAAGACAAGGAAAACGATAGTATGTACCAGTGCGTACCTTTCAACGGAATAAAAATTTGAAATTGAATTTAATGCATCGTTTTTATAGTGTTTTTTGATTGTTACGATATTTTTGGTTTAACAGGACAAAATGTGTCAACATTTTGTAACAAGTCATTTTAAAAGGAAGTCAGATTTATTGTTGTAGGTAAAAATGGAAGCATTCATAATGTAAAAGTTAATTAGATTGAATAGCAAGAACGATAGAGCTGGTTGCTCTGCGATAGAAAATTCGCTATGAAGATAGCATTAACAATGTTCAAACGCGTTATCAAATTTTCACTTTATTTTATATTAACGGTTATGTTTGTTAAAGTCGTGTAATATGTAGGTAATTTCGTCTATCCATTGGGCGGATTTTGTCCATTTGCGATGGCTCTCATTGGGGGCGGCCTATGTCCAGCAGTGAATTCAAATAGGCGATGGTGATGATGATGATTTTAGATATTCTTTTTTAGGACTTAAGGACCTTTTGTTTGAAAATTTGTTCAAAATCTAAAATTCAACACATTTGTTTCAAAATTAGATACTATAGTGTATATGTAGGTTACCGACGTGTCGCAGTGTAGGCATTAAATTTGGCACGAGTCTGTAGTTCAATTTGTAGCGTCGAGTCTGATAAATAAAATAACGATAAAATACATTCTTCATATCATGAATCGGCCCATGAATAATACAATACGATGGCTTAATAAATACGTATCAATTTATAAGGACAATTTTTTATTATTAAGATAAGTGCTCATGTATTTATAATGACAAGGTAAGGGCGTCGTATCGAGCACCAATACATTGAACATTTTATTTCGAGTGTTATTTAAGATATAAGTTAATACCGTTTTGAAAGTTTTTATACGATTTCAAAAGTTCTGTATGCTGAGTTAATAAATAAATTAGAAATATAGTCGATTAAAAACTGCAATAAAATAAAGAAACCTGTATTATTATCATTGTATCTTCATGTCAGGTCCCTTACGAGGTAGGCAGAGAGCACCGAATGCATAGTATCTGTATGCTTGCAGACCTTACCTGCTCCTTTTACATTCGTCATTCTCTTCATACATGCTGGCTGGTTTCGGATACGTTGGATTCGCCAATACTTCCTCTATTTGAACATCTGTTTCCATGAACATTTGCAACTAAGTCCATAGGTAATAAACAAATGGGACCAATAATTACCGTTCGATGTAATGCGAGTTATCCTCGCTATCGCGATCCACTTGGCCACATTAGTCATCGCGGACTCGAACCCCGCCTCTCGGCTAATTGCCGCCTACTTGTTTACTCAACTTACGCACTTCTATTAAAATGCTTGTAGGTATTTATATTAACGGTGATACAACATCCATACCTACTTGTAAAGAAATAAATTACCTCTTTCCTACCAACTTTCCAACTAATTGATACCATTTACAATCCCGGCTGCAGTAAATTAATAGTTTAGAGTCGCGGCCGCGGAACTGGTGCAATTGACGTTCGTATCGATTACACTATATGTACGAGTATTTCAATAAAATGTTACAAATAACCCACTATTACGTGTAGATATTATATTTTTAATATAACTTTGTAGGTTTTTTGATTTCATTTCCAACTGTATATTTGCTTTTAAAGCATTAGAAATTCTCACATAATTTCAGTTTAAAAAATATCTGTAAGTTTTGCATAGCTAAGACCGAATTGATCCATATTAAATGTATGTTTTCAATCATTCAAAAATATTCTCATGCTTAAGCATCAATCAGCCATGGTTGTCTTAACGCTCCGGAAGCAGTTTTAAAACTTACACTAAACGGTTTAACTGCTTTCGCGTCTCCCGCCGATCAGCATTGGAACAGGTTTATATACAGTATATGTATACATACATATACACTATTTAAAAATTTACTTCAATGTCAAACAAATTTATATGCACTATTTTATAAAAATGCCAAAATGTTATAAGGATGTCAACAAAATCAAGAGATTAAAGCCTTTACATTTTCCATATAATTTTCCCAAGTCATATTTATCGCAACACAGTGATGCTAAGACACAATACGTGAAGCAATCTATTAAACGAATTTGAAATTGGCAATAATAATAAAAAGCAATATTACCTTTGAGCGCGGCCTCGATAATGTCGATATTCCTCAAAGTCAGCAACACGGGCTGAACCAACAAACACAATCCACAACCTCTTCCAGGCCGCTCGTTCTCGGTTAAAAAGATCGCATATGTTCGAACACGTAGCAGCGGACACCTCGTTCGGAACGAACTTTTCACCAGCACGGTCGCGTCGCTGAACCGCAGCGACCTCGCGCGATCGAACCTCACATTCACGCCTATATCGTTCAGATCTCCCTTCAACACACGACGAATGTTCACCTTGTATATCTTCGTTCTGTTTCCCGTCACGTGGACACCGTGCACTTTGCCCGTGAATATATATTTCGATAGTAAAGTCGCTTGCTTCAGTGCAACTTTGTCGTGTGTTATATATTCGTTGCAATTGAATAACCGTAGCGGACTTTGTACGCTCACGCTGCCTATTAACTGTACGGTCATTACATTCAGGATGAAAGTTACGAGAACGAACTGGGACGCCCGCATTTTTATGGCCGAATGTCCCCAGTAAAGCGATTTGTTGACAAATAAAAGAGCAAGGCGGTACGATTGCGTAAATATTCGCGCAATCTGAGACTAGATCAGGATCGGAACGTGCGCACGGGCGCGGGCCGCGCCGGAGGCTGTCGCGCGGCTACTCCCACGTACTCCAGAACGTTCACCTACCCCACATGCAGTGCCGGATTGAAGCGATCTAGTGTATTACGATCGCACTTTCTACGATTAAACATACCAATTTATTAATATCGAGTCAAAAACAGTCAGTCTGGTGACTGATAATTCACGTCCTTTCAGTCCTAGTGTGTATATAGAAATCCATTAAACTTTCACATATGGTAGACATGGACGGATAAAATACATATATAGATATGTATACCGCACCATAATTAGTGGAACATATTACCTATGTATGTTGCAAAAACTACGTACTAAGGGTCAGTAAAGATTTTTTTTTCCACACACTGCCCTCCCATTCCAACATAACCAGAACCCGTGCTATGATAACTGATAACGTGCTATGACACATACATATATACATATAAATATCTTCATATATTGATACATTTTACACCCATACACAGAACAAACTTATGCACATCATACAAATGCCGGTTGGGAATTGAACTCACAACCTCCTTGCAACGGTCAGGTAACACTAACATACGTACCAAACGGCCAGTCAAAATATTAGGCAGATTACACCTTACACTTGTGTAAAGAACCTTTTATACACTAAACCTAAAGTACATACTCAAGCACACTGATTAACAGTTAAAAAAACCCTAATATCGCTGATTACAATAATCAAAACACAAAAATAATGGAACATTTTGTTCGAGTAATATCAGAGACGGCCCTCTTGAAACTCCGATCTAATTCCCTATAAGAATCCGGCTCTGCGCGCATATTTACACAGTGATCGGTGCCGGGCGTAAATGACAACACACGCCCAGTAACAGTACACCCAGTGATTGAAAGGCGTTTATCTTCAACGCTATCTTGATTTGTTAGTGCCTGGCGACAAAATAACGTACGGCTTTATTTCTTTATATATGGAAATGAAATCTATATCGATCGACTATTTATAGTCGACATTTCTTGAGATTAAGTCCGGTAAGACATATTGGTGCTGGTGAGTGTTTGGGCTAAGAGGAAATTTATTGGATGTGTGTTGAGAATTAAAGAGCTATTAATCAGTAAAATGTTAATAAGGAATGCTAAGCTAGATGTTGCTTATGAGTCATAAACTTTATATAAATTCATAAACATTTAAAAATTCTTATTTTATCAAATCTCCTGCACGTCCATCGGATTCTGAGCTAGGCAAGGTCTGTGCTTTGCCAGACGACTGAAAAACTATCTACATACATTTCTAAATAAGTGCTTATATCTAATGACAGAAAAACTCACGTATTCTCCATTAGCAATAAATATTTGTCCTCATCAGGAATCGAGCCTACAATATCCGACCTGGTACGGTCACGGTTCGGTCACTACCGACTGTACAACATACCATAAAAGCAGTGAACAAAATAGCTTACCAAATAAGCAAACCCATAAGAGAACGTACTATAAATCGAATAAATCGTATTTAACAACCTTTAAATAAAGAATGCCTGTGTAACAGATTGAAGTTTACCTACAAAGTATGTTTTTGTCTGCAAATGAGACAGCGGCTATGGAAAATTATTACCGCGTAAAAGAAGGGACATACAAAATATTGATTTCTTAACTCTCTTAACAGTCTGCTGCTTATTTTGCTCATAAACATGTTTAAGATATAGACCAATAATACATACCTAGCTATGTTATATATCACGTTTCATTAAAAACATGTTATCAATAACACATAGGTTTAAATATATTATAAAAATCAAACTGAATAAAATTTTAATGTTTTCCTTTCAATTTGTATGCTGGTATTAACATTGGTGTAATTAATTAAATAATGACACATTTTAATAGGGAGTATATATCCTTAATATCCTTAATATTAGATCAAAGATGAATGAAATAAATATTCAAAAATACATTGTTCAAAAAGGTGTTTAATATAAATATCTATTTAAAATACATATTTACATAATTATATAAGTGCAAAAGAAGTTCGTGTATGTTCGGTGGAAGTGAGTGTATGTATGAACTGTTAAAAAAATAACCGCGGTAACATAGCCAAGTATACCGAACCTCATCTTAAAATATCGTATGTATAAGACATTTTTTAAAATATGTCTTTCACTTTATAGCTTAAATACACAACCCAATTTTAAGATTTAAAAACATAGGTACTACTACAACAATCAAAATCGAAACTCCAGTTAAGGATCAACAGGGTGCTGTTCTAATGAGAAGCTTTTATAAACGCGTCTGTACATGTAGGAAGCTGGCTAGATACTATTATCATGAAATTAAAATTCGCCCTCACAAAAGCGGGCCGGTGCGCGGTGTGCTGGTATTGCAATTAATATGAAAATCTGTAGCGATATTTATGACGCGGACATACAAGCAAAATTATTGTCGAGTTTAATATTTACAGTTCGCCCGTATTTCACGCGCTGATCGGATTACGTGCGAAATATACATAAACGTAACACAACCTTATCCAAATTTTATAGTCGCCGTTTGACACTTGATTATTCGCGTTCCATGGAAAGTCTCATTCCGAATGCGGTAATGGTGCACGTTTATTATTGCTGACAGCTCGTTTACCGGCTTTATTTGCACACTCAAGTGGCATACAGCGAGCACCCTGTGCGCATCTGTAGCGAACGTTTGTGTGTTTTTATTGAAACTATATTAAACATAAATTTATACGAGCTGGTGTAGTTCGAAAAGCAATTCGGATCAGTTCATCGAACAGCACTTAGATTACATATATCAATGTAGATTATATGCTTTATAGGAAAGCAGTATCTTCGGTCACTGGATAGTAAAGGGTAAATAAACTTTTGTTAAGACTTGCACATAAGAACTTAAGTTAATTTAACAGGAAAAGATTGTAGTAGCATTAAAGTCTAAAAATATTCAGTGCTAACATTATTAGTGTCTGATTATATAAAATACTTGTACTTTAATAAAAATGAAATGAATTGGTCTATAATATGCAAATTGCATACAGTCTTATCAATCATCTATAAAAATCAAAACAAAATATTACGTAGTAATTTTAAATTTTATATTTAGCATAACTTTTTCAGTATTGTAAATCTAGACAACACAAATGAATTAATATTCGCGAGTAGTTGATCATCAAACAATAAATAATTTAATTTAATGGTGTTTAACGAGTATGAAGATTTTCAGTTACAATTATAGAGATATTGTATAACATGTAGAACATAGGTAAACGCAGCTACGAAGTGAAAGCGTATGGAAGTTTGTTGACTGAAGGCAAATTTGCTGAACACTCGTCCACATCCGCCCCACTCACGCGTCCTGCCATAATCACACAGAAACGTTATTATATATGTATACATATACACGTTACGAGGGAACTCAAATCGAATTACTTGAGAGTTATACTTAGAGAAGAAAATAAATTGCAATATGTCTGGGAGAAATGTGATCTGAACAGCATCAACATTCATGACATAATGTCTATTTTTCCCGATAAGGGTAGGCAGAAGAGCGTAGTGTTTCTACTATCAACAGTTATGTTATTGGTCCTGTGGAATACATTGGGCATAAAACCAAACTCCTACTGCCAATACAAGGATTTACAACTTAGAAAACACAATGGTAAGAATAAGAATACAATAAGAAGTCGCGTTTGCAACCACTTAGCTAATTCATGTATAGGAAATACATATTTCATTTTAAGACATATTAGGTAAATGTTTTATATCTGTAGAAACAAACATATAAGATTAACAATATGAAAACTGATAAATAATCAATGTGAAATATTTACGAGTACCATAAATAAAATTCTCGTCGGTCACAAATAAATTGCAATCAACGGAAACTAAACCAATAGTATGTACATAGTACTTAGCAAATAGCAGATTAGACAGGCTGATTATATTATTTGACACTCAATGCTCTATGCTTATCCCGCAAAAATCGTGGCTTGATTATAATAATAATAATCAACCACAACGACTACCATTTTTATTGTTGGAGTAGTTGCAAGGGGATAACAGACATAACAGACATAATATTACATTTTTAACAATAATATCACATAAATTATCACAGGTATTACAAACCGAATTCCAACCGCAGTAGTCAAAGTTACGCTCGGCTGAAATCACCTGCGCAGTGCGCGTACCGAAGTCACATATCCCATTCTATCTGTGCATGACAAACACCGTTACCTGCAGCGTAGTAATTTCTGCTGCGTTCGTAGCAATCATCATGAAGTCTAACCATGGACGCTCTAATAACGAGATCAGTGCCTGACACCAGCCGAAAACCGACAACTGTTTACCTGGCCGTCTGATCTCACACCTAGTTATCAAAGGTATTTCATTTATTTGTAGGTAAGTAAATTTCGAACTATTTACTTGCATAGCATTTTACAACTGAACACAAAATAATTAAACGTACTCATCAAACAAATGAGCAGTGATAGCCTAGTGGTTAAGAATTCAGCCCCTCGCTCCGGGGGTGCCGGGTTCAAACCCATGGCGCGCACCT
>DWMG01002606.1:0-12975 GCA_018244855.1 Elbella merops
CCGGTGATATCCAAGTCGGCGCAAACAGAGCGCGACGGTCTCGCCATGTCCCGCGGACCGTACTTGTGACGTCCGCGCTTTTCGTTTTCGGAAATTGGCCGTAATCGGAACCGCGCTTGGCAAAAGACAATTTTCAAAGATTAAAACTAAATAAATGCCTAAAAGATAAATTATGACTTGCGAAGCCCAAACACATCAAACATCATACTTTATTATAATTGCACAATATGCTTTGACTTCTGTTCCATGGTGGGACGTATAACATCACAGGTTGAAGTTGCCTACCTCTTCGAGGAAGTACAGGCGTGATGTTATGTCTAAATGATTGTAAAACTTAAAGTCTAAATGATTGTAAAGCTTAACTCACGTACGTTTTTAGGGATGGCCAAACGAGTTTCGGACCTGTGCGAGGTCATTTATGTTATGTCTAAATATAATTTCCGTCAACGCTGACAGGTGTGACTTGCTATTAGTGGTAAAATTTCCGCAAAATTAAATATAATACAAATATTAATTGCTATTATTGCCTCATCACGCCAGATCTTTAACAGGGTAGGCAGAGAGCACAAAATGCTAAATGTCCCTATATTTTCAGACTACGTTTTATTCTACACCTATTACTCTCATATATACCTTACCAATACACATACTTACGCAAAAATAAAAGAGTCGTTCAAAAAACCTGATGCTGAAAATATTCTCGCTGTTGAGACAAGCGAATGCCATTGAATGCGTTTCGCTTAAAGTGTGAGAGAAAAAATGAGCTGATCCGAGATCCCGATATCCGTGTACAACCGGGCATCGAACCGGCCGCATCTTGATAACGTCCACAATTGAATCAAAGCCCATGCATGTTTGTAAATGGTGAATTGGCACTGGAAGCGACAGAATCCCCAGAGAGTTAAGATACATTTGCAATTTTACAAGTAAATTAAAAAGTTTATTTTCCTTAGAATAAGTGGCAACTATAACACATTTCAACGTCTCTGAAATCATTTGACTCTTGGGTCATATAGAGCCAACATTCAAGTGTTTTTTATATGAGCAGGGTGACCATTGTTATTGAATAGTTAGCAGCACATAGCTCTATTACAGTTACCACACTACACAGCCTAACGGAACTGCAGCACTACGATTCTACAGCATTATTATCTTTGATAGGGTGTTGCCATAAAAAATATTTAAATAAAACATAAATGTACGTAACTTCACGCCTGTAATCCCCGAAGAGGTAGGCAGAGGAGTGCAGAACACTCCCACGTTTCACAGACTCTGAACCACTATTAGAAAATCTAAATTAGAAAATTTTGTAGTGTTCGACCAGGGAATCGAAATCGGGACCTCCCGATCAGCAGTCGCACTTGCAACCAACAAGACCAACGAGGCAGTCAAACATCTTTTCATAAAAACATCTTTTCCATTGTTGCCGTTAAATTATTTGAAAAAATAACTACTAATATTTATATCATTTAAACTATACAAGAAGGATACTATATAATGTGCTTCAGTACGTGTATTCGTCATTTAATATCACATCCAGTACAAATCTGTATCCACGTAGTAGCCACCATCTGCAACAGTGCACTGACCAGAATTGATTATTGAACGCTATTGTACCTTGTTACAGTTCTGCGTCTTTAATCTATGATCTTGATGAGACCGATTTTGTAACAGAAATACCGTTTGAAAATAATATCAGGGAATTGATAAACAATAGTAGATACATACCTACTTGTCGATAAAGTATTTGTATTATGGATCGATAATTTTACATTCATTTCTTTAAATACTCGTGTATTTTGTATTTATATTCTTCTGACTAGGCTGCTGGTGCAGTTGTTAGGGAATCAAGTGGCTGAGCTAGAGGTGTGGGTTCGTATTCAAATCAGGACAAACATTCAGCACATTCGAAACATTCTGACTGCCTCGTTGGTAGAGTGCTCTAATGCGCGACTGCCGATCGGGAGGTCCTGGGCTCAGATGCCGTTTCGGGTACTGTTGAATTTTCTAACATGGATTTGTAACTTAGATTATTTAACTTAAATTTTCTAGTAGAAATTTCTAGTGGTAGCTCGAAGTCTGAATCTGTCCAAGTGTTTGACAAGAGGCTCAACACTTGTTCTGTGGTGGGACGTAAACGTAACTGGAGACGCGTGGGAGTGTACTACACTCTTCGGCCTCCCCCTTCGGGGATTATAGGCCTGATGTTACATTTTCTATAAACGTTTCAAAAGTCTAAACTTCCTCTCTATATGAACTTTAAATCTCACACTCCATCATTCACGCAATATTATTATGTAGTTACAAAGATTTCTCTTTACATATCAATATGCATAGATCCTGTAATTAAGACACCAATACATAATCCAACACGAACGAATCAATTATTAAGAAGCAGATACACGAACCAACACTAAGTAATCACTTATAAAAGGGTCAATACACAAGGCGGAATTAAACTAATCGGTAATTACGGGGCTAATGTACAAGCCGGCACTAACTACTCAATTATTAGGGGCCAACACACAAGCCGGTACTAAATCAATCAGTTATTAAGGGGCCAACACACAAGCCGACAGCCACCAATCAGTTATAAAGGAGCCAACACACAAACCGGTGCAAAGTAATCAAGCGATGTGTGTATATGCATGTAGTTAATGAGAACGAGTGGAAAACTAAAGTTACGTTGTGGCATCGTAACCGTGCGAGCGCGATCGGTCGACGCAACGCTAATTAAATATCGCAGGAAACGCTAGTGCGTAACACATGTGGTTTCCTGATTTCTCAATCGATTTTGGGGCTGCTTGCGAGTTGGTGTAAGCCACAGTGTAAATTTAAATAACATAACAACACGCCTGCATTTACCTAAAGGGTTAGGTAGATAAGTTTAGTAAAGGGTTCTTCAAAAAAAGTGCAAAGAGAGCTCTCCTTCAAAGATGGCAAACATCGGCCACTCCGGGTGTTGCAATTGTCCATCGGCGATGGGGCCCATTTACCAGCAAGTGGCCCGCCTGCCCTTTGCTAGGCTAAATATAAAAAATAATTATAATAAGAATACTCCCACGACCCACCTGTTATGTTGAGTCACATGGAATAGTGGATGAACCCATGGCTGTATACCAAACACAAATCCAAACTCCGAGCCATTGTTAGGAATTTCCAGTTAGAAAATTTAATTATGCTTTGCACAACCCGGGCTTTAAAAAATACAATCATTACGTAAAATTACTAAAATTGCTTTTAATAACTTTGTTTAGTGTTTAAATTATACGGAACACTTCAAACATAAAATTTATTCGCCCTTGATTTTCTACAGGTGTATTTAAGCAGGAGATTTGCTTCGCGATCATTTGGGTTATATTACGAATAATAATAGTATTAATTTTAAATTGTTCTCATAACCGATCTCATTACGTTTAAATCGAATATGAATCGATTTTAATTCGATTTGATGTATATATTAAAATTATAATTGTATTTACCATTTGTAAAATGAGTTCAGCTGACATACCTGTAATAGAATACATTATATATGAGCTGTTTGTATATTATATAGATATTCATTGTACGTTTGATTTATTAAGATTTTAAAATCTGTGTTTATTTAAGTGTGTAGTAAGTTCGATTTCCACTCAGGACAAATATTATAAGCATTTTTCGTTAGACGCAATGATGAATGGCATTTAGTACAGTGATGGACTTGTTTACTATTAATTGTCTCGTGAGTGTTTATACACATGCTTCAGTATGAACTGGCTTAACTTGCGTATGGCTTTCGTGATGGCCCGACTAGTTTCGGATCTATGAGAGGTCCTCATCATGAAATGCAAATATTAAATAAATGCATTCTTCCATATTCTGCTGCCCGCATATTATCGATTTACGACTCGATATTATCAATATTATCTCAATATTGAGGTATCAAACAGTCGCCGCCTAACGCAGGAGGAGAATACGTGTTCAGTGAAACAAAACAAGACTGTCGGCCCTTGAAAGGGCCACCTACAAAGAGGTGCGCTTCCTGTTGGCGACTGTGAATTGACTACCAAAAGCGCTTAAGCGCTTCAAGCTTGTCATAGCTTAACAATTACTGTTAAACCATGTCCAAAATGTTTAATCGCTTTAAGGACTTCGCTAGACGTACGCGAGTCTTCAGGCGTGTCTACTAAGCTCAGTGTCAAAGTATAGTCCTTTAATGAATAGTTAACTTGTCAGGCAAACTTCACACGCCTTAAAGAAAACTGAGAATACCAAAATGTTCAGATATCATTACGATGCTATTTTCACTATTATAGCAAGTACTTGAAAATACACAATTTTATGTAGAAAAATAGTCCTAAAACTATGAACATACATTAATGTACACACATTTGACGCATGACAGTTCTATTCCAGAACATTCTTTACAGTAGTTTTTCTTTTACAAGTTACAGAAACCGGCGTGCATGTTCAAAAATGATGTGGAAGAATCACGACAGATCGGCAAGGATACAGATATTTGGCACTCCGTGCCCTCTGCATACCCCGTAAGGTACATAGCGTGAAAATATGAATGTAGGTAACATTAATTATAGTGTTCGTACGCAGACAATAGACTTATTCCCGTCGCCTATGCGACAGTCGAGGTATGTCCAGGGTTTAATCTAACCGCCAGACGGATACATAAACTACGTGTATTCATTTAAGTGATTTCACAATCCGCTAGCACGATGTATTAGAAAGTAACTATTCTATGCAAATTGTTAATTGTTGTTTGTCGGCGAATTAGTCTCCGCGTCGCTTCTATGGGGAAGTGTACGTGCCGCTGGAATTCGATGTCTGGCTGGATTTGGTGCGCTCGTGTATCCTATATATAGACCATTTCTAAAATGTGTCCCATCGGTAAATGACCGGCTGGAATATTTTGGATATTAAAGTAATATTATAACGAGAACATTAGCAAAAATATATGTATCAGTACTTTTATACAGATCTCTTTGCGAATTATTATCTATTTTTTTATTAATATTATTATTTATTAATATTATTAAGGAGCATTTTCCTATTAACCCCACGCTGAGCCTGCGGGTTGGGGATCTCCGAGCACAGCTTCTCGCACGCCCTACGCTGCTGCCGTCGGCGTCCTGCTACCCGTGGACTACTTCTGACTTTACTATTAAATTTAGCAATTAAATAGACTTGACTGCCTCTTTGGTCAAGTGTTTGCAAAGCGCAACAGCTGATCGCAAAGTCCTGGTTCGAATCGCAGGTCGGGTATTAGTGGATTTTCTATGTTGGATAATCTAACCTAGATTTTCCAGTAGAGCCTGGATCTGAGCCCGGTGTTTGGCAACAGACACACCACCTAATCCACAGAACGTAAAACGTAACGTGTGAAACATGGGAGTATATTACACACCTCGGCCTATCCCTTAGTTAGTTAGTAAATAGTAAAAACACAATTATCCAGTAGTCTCTTTGACCACGTAACACAACACCGGCCAAGGCGTTTCTTCAGTTGCGCAATCGAATAATCGAATAATGAAGTCGCATCGAGAGAACCAGTTTCCAATCGAGTTGGCGAGTTCTTTATATACGAACTGGTGTGCTAATGGATGCGGTACATTTTATTAGAACCGAGAATAAATGTAAATAGTTTTGTCAAAACTAGACTAGACTTGCAAAGGAAATGTCTTTATTATTATTATTATATTATTATTATTATTAATTAACAAATATCTTCATCCTTACAGGCTCTACGTGGTATGACATGAAAGTATGTAGGTACTCGTATATCATGATTTCCTTATTTCAATGAACATGTCTTGTCACTATTCGAAGGGCAACAGTGTCCCTAAAGTACCGGGACCCTCTACTGCCTTTGCAGTGCCGCTTGGTAGAACATTCTGTTATATAGTGAAAGTTAGTTAGTATGTAGTGAAAACGTAGTTACTTCACAAGTAAATGGCACTAAACATGTCTATTTTTAGTACATCGCCGCGTCCCACTTCGCGTGTCGCCCCAAGATCCGATTAACGGTCTGTACTATGCGATAACACTACAACAGCGCCTCTGCGTTCACTACATACCTAAAACACAATTATAACATCACATCACGCCTGTATATCCCGTAGGGATAGGCATAGGAGTGCAGTACACGAACATGATTCACTTGTTATTTGAGTATATGTATGTACATAGTACATACATACAACATACTCGTATAATGGGAATAGTGACATATTCAGTTGCTGAAAGAGATAATGACATTGTCTTGATCCAATAGTCGATGCATCAGAAACCAGCGTTAATGTATAAAAAGAGATGAATGTACAAGAACGTCAGGTCTGTAAGAATACTTGTAGTTATTTGGCCTCGAATCTTCTCTGTTTACCCTGCAAGGACTTGGCGTAACGATATTATAACAATAGTGTGTACTTCTATACATATACATATTTTTCTAATTTAGCATTTCTAGTAGTGACTGGGAGCCTGGATCTGTGTCCAATGTATGGCAATTGGCTCACTACCTGTTCCATGGGGATTACCTAAACGTAACTGGTGAAAGGTGGGAGTGTACTACACTCCTCCGACCCTACCTACCCCTTCGGAGATTACAGGGGTGATGTTATGTTCTATACATCCATATAAACTTAAATTTCCCAACATAAATCTCACATACCTTGCGAATTTTATACATATTTTACAGCACATCATTTCATATGCTCATACTAAAACATTCAACATGTTATTGCTATTAAATAATAAATCATACTTTTCCATTCCAATTAACAGATAAAAAGTAATTTTATATATTAGCAGCGCTGCTCATCTCAGATTTATGAGACGTACAGCATCCACTGATCAGCTACATGCCATTAGTCATAAGATATTGATTTATAATGTATCTTTTGAGATTTTTCAATTTTAATGAATATTGATGTTCGTATCAGTTATTTAAATGCGACATAAAATATATTAAGATATAATAAAATATTAATAGTTATATAAATTACTAATGTTCATCATCATCATCGTCATTATTGGATCTTTGGATGACTCAACTGCTGGACACAACTCTCCTCTCAGAAAGAGAAGTCTAAGGGCATAGTCTGCCATGCTGGCCAAGTGAAATTGGACAGTATTTACACCACTTAGGTAACATTATGGAGAATCTGTGGAGCTGTATATATTCTCACGACGTTTTCCTTCGCCATTGTGTAAGTTCAAATGTTTTAAAGTCAAATAATTTTATAAAATCAGTATTCGAGATCCAAACTCCACACCCTAGGTATCAGATACTGTAATCTAAGCCATCTAAACTACTTGTATTGCTGCATAGTTATAAATAAACGAAGAAAACACAACACATAATTATCTGGATTAGATCTTGTTTTTTCGCGCGAAGAAGTCGCGGTGCCAAGTAAACTGGTCGGTAAAGCAATTTTTTGTAAAATTTAATATTTATAGATCCTTTCGTTAATTAAACAGCTGGTGATCACCTAAGCTCGCTTGACTGGGTTCTTTGATACACGTTTTATGTTTATATATGTATAGTTGCGAAATGTTATATTTCTCGTGGGAAAAAACGATTGGCGAATCGCAGAGGTTTATAAATAAACTAGTCCTTATATACTTTGCGCGTAGAACTGATTATTGTAAAATTTTACTAATTGCTTCTTTCCCACGGTTTATGCTGTCTGTACTGTCTGTATTATAACTTTTATCAAAATCGGTATAGTATCTAAAACGTATCAGTTACACAGACAGACAGTCATTATGACACTAATCAGTGTAATGTAATTATAATAATTAAAATATATACCGAGTGAATTATTTCTTATCTTTCGAATTAACGGTGAAGAAAGATATCGTGAGGAAATCAACAGCTTAAGAGCTAAAAAAAATGTTCTCTAAGGCGTGTGCATTCCGCCTACCAGCATTAGTCCAGCGTGACAGACTATGGCCTTAAGCCGTTAACCCTCTCATTCATAGATGAGACACCTGTCCACCATTGGAACCATAAAACGACTGACAAAAAAATAAAAGTAAACATAACATCACGCCTGTAATCAGTAGGCAGAGGAGTGTATCACACTACGTTTCATCAACTACGTTTATGTTCTATAGAGTAGGTGGTGAGTCTATTGTCACACACTGGACCCGGATACTGACTCGAGTCATTACTTGATATTCTAAATTAGAAAAATTCAGTAGTACCCGACCCAGGATTTGAAACCAGGACCTCCCGATCAGCAGTCGCGCTGCAACCACTCGACCAAAGAGGCAGTCACATGAACATTTATACACATTTAACAACATACATAAGTGTGTGGGCGTGTGTATATACATAATGTTTAGTAGTTTTACTCTTTTCGCTTACATTTAATGGGACGAATAACAGCTAGTGGAAATGTATCATACTCGTAAACTCTTGATCGTAAAACTCTATCAATTGTGAAATAATAATACCGCGGCTTGCGATGGCGCGGCGTGGGTCTGTTACCCACGGCTTCATGGCTGAGGACTTGGAGCACGAAATGACACAGGTTATAGAGTGCGCATATAGTTATGATATTATATGCCGGACTGTAGATGTCTCATTTAAATACAATATATATGTGCATTAATTGCTAGTGTATATATTTTTTCATTATCGTTCGTTTATCATTCTACAACTGGACTTGGATGGAAAGGTTAAGGCCGTAGTCTGTTACGCTGTCCTATAGCTAACGGGAGACTTAACACGAGATTTTATGCTTAAACACTGACCTATATCTTGACTTTCATATAAAATAATCTTATACCAAAAAGAAAAATTCAGTAAACAAGGAAGATTTGTCAAATTCAATTTTCATTTATATGGCTCATTAGAATCGCGTATAATCTACAAATACAATATTATATAATAATCGACCCATTTATCATTCCACTGTTGGAATGTGGTTCTCCTCTCATATTGGGACGGTTAAGGCCATAGTCTGCCAAACTGGCCAAGTACGAGTTGGCCTATTCTAATTACTATTTCGTAAAGATAGAGTTTAGGAGGTAAGCATGGAAAACACAGTTTCGTATTAATAATTTAAGACAATACCTAATGTTTTTATGTATTACCCATAGTACGTATTGTATATATACATAGTTGAGATAGAAGTATTTAAAAACGTTTAGCTGACAGTGGAAGCGTATTGTAGAGCTATCTTGGAATTAAATAATGCTTCAGACTCTATTATATTCGTAGTCCACGTTTCAAGCCCACAGGCTTACAAAACACGGCCCTTCGAATGACCTATGGGACCTATTAGTTCATCGATCAATTCTTGCAAATCATTGAGCGCTTGCTCGAGTTGACATCGATATTACTAGTTCACTCGAGTAAGAATCGATTCGGGTATATGCACGTAGAGTTGCTTGTTGAACAATATACTCTAAGGTCATATATGCTTTCTGTACTTAAATCCTGAAAGTATTGTGCTACTTTAGAAGCAATTAATTACTAGTTTTTCATCAAAACCCTCGCTAAATTAACTTTGCATTATGTTTTAACTAGGCTGTTCGTGAACTTTTAAGCGGCATTGAGTACGTTGCAAGATAAGGAATTGTGAATTCGTGAGTTTGGGAATGTTAAACATTTTATGTATAATTGTATATATAAATGCCTATATATTTGATTATATATTAGCTGTCTATTTACCCACAACACAGAAAGGAACTAATTTTGAAATCAAATGACCATCAGTAAGTAGTGCCAAGATATTATTGTACATATGTACATATATTATTAACTTAAGTAATAATAAAAACTATGACTAAAAAAAATCTAGACATTTGTACAAAATAGAACAATTTTCCACAAAAGCATAGTATTACTACACTAAAACTGTATGGTATATAAACTTTAAACCAACATAATCTGCCTACCCCCATTTTTTAAGAATTTCCATACCAACAGTATATACAAGCTTCCGCTGGCGCCACAATTGTTCGTGTTAATATTATTAGTATAATAAAAGAAGAAAATATGACGCATGATAAATAATCCTTGAATCGTATACATTATTTAGTAAACAAAAACCAGTATTTCATATATATCGCAAAACATAATTGACTGGCTTGTTTGTTGAGTGGTCAGTCCCGGATCAAATCCCGGGTCAGGTACCTACTATTGAATTTTTCTAATTAAAAAATTCTACTAGTGACTCGGAGTATGGTTCTATGCCCGGTACATGGCAATAGGCTCACTACCTATTCCATAGGACTTAAACGTAACTGGTGAAATGTGGGAGTGTACTACACTCCTCTGCCTACCCCATCGGGGATTACAGGGGTGATGTTACGTTTTCAATAACATATAAAAAAAATAATAAAATGATAAAAATGATAATATAAATCACAGTGGAGTTGCGCGCGCGCGTCGTGAAATTGGAAAGTGTTGATAATTGTAAGGAGATTACCTGGTGTGTCTGTAGGTCACTCATGGGTCTGGTCGTGCGCGTGAGCTCATGCTCAACGGCTCATTTTAGGTAATGTTCTTCTGTGCATTCAAAACATAACTTCATTGCAAGAAAGGATTCGTTTGTTTAAATATCATCAGGATTTCAATTTCTTCGTAAAAAAATTCTATGCTTCTTTTAAAATATTACACCCTGTCTCCTGTGTGTTTATCAGTCCTACTTTTCAGCGACATAATATACTGGATCTTAGTGAGGTCCTTAACATAAACAGTCGAAAATAATAATATCGTATCTTGTTTAAATATATGTTTAGAACTTTTTTCATCATTTACTACCTCACCATCATTGCTCCATTCCACAGCAATGTTAAAAAATGTCTTAACAAAGAAAAGAATGCGCATTACAAATAAAACGTAACAAACCGTCCGGAAATCCATCAATTCATCGGCGACCTTGTCAGCTTTCGATTTTCGAACGCTGAAAAGAAAACTCAGCGCGCCAAAATGGTTTTACTTTTTAAAAATGGCGGCTAATTACGCGGTTGCGTTACGAAACCGGAGACAATGGTCGTCTATGTTGTCTATGGGACAAGCGCACTACCGTGATTACAACACTCATAACAATGGTCGACAGTAATTTGTGACTTATAAGTAGGTAATATTCTCAAGCAACATGGCTAAATACGGTGCCATGCGATTGTGTTCGCGCGAGAACCATTTTGAATAAATTGACAGGTGACAGTGACATACTGTCATTAGATTTTTTAATATATAAACAATTCTGATATTTGACACTAACACCATTTACATACATATAATAATATATTATGTAGTGATAACAATACTCTAAGAAGTATTTTGAATAAAACGTATCATAATTCGTATTCATAATTATAATAATAAACTTTTTTATAACTTAAAACATTTATTTAAATGTAACTCTTAGCTGTAAGGAAATCCGGGTCCAAGAGTGGAATGATGTAGACGATAATGATGAACTGTACATTGATAGTTAAACTAGTTATCTGAAGACCGTTTAAATAAACTTTATATGCGATATTCGTTATACTTAGAAGGAATGTTACAGATTTTCTTAACTGTAATTTAAGTGTGGTTTACATAAATTGGGACCGGTATATCTTTACAGTAACACAGTTATGGGAAATATGCTCGTATAAGATACTTTCTGTAACATGTGTACTAACAAGAAATAGTGGCGCTAGTTAACAAACCATTGTATAGGTACTTATATGTATATAACAAAAACATGAACTTCATTGAGTGTATGTATATACCTTATAATGAATAAAAGAATTTGAATTTGAATTGGAACACGTGTTTTTAACGGGCAATTTAATATACCTTACCAGTTACCATGATATCACAATGAAGTTATTTCTTCATTAAAAAGTAAGTGGCAAGTGCGTGTCGTCTCGCACATAATAAAAGGTTCCGTAGATATTTTAATTGAATCATCCGATTATAGACAACACACAATTGAAAAATAAATTCATTTCGAATTACTTACAGGTGGACAACCAAGAATTAAGTCCAGAATATTATTCTAATGTTAGCTTCACTATCAAAACTTCGTTCAAAGAAACCACAAATTACATTTAGACAAATTTCATGTCGGTTCACGTTGTGGGCTGTACCTACTGGACAGTTAGAACACGAAGAATAACGAAGGATATGGATCCCGTTCTGTTCCCCGGTGCTGAGGTCGTATGAAACCGTATCGGAAGGCCGTCACGCGCAGTTAAACCTGCGTCGCTTACGCAGACAGGCAGACGTCGCCCGTGTTTATATACGGACGGACAGAGATTGCGTTGAATATTCGTATATAGCAGATCTTAAACTTAATATATGAAATTTTAACTGTTTGTAACTATCGTAGGTACTTATATCATCATCGTCATCGTCAGCTTCTAGATGTCCACTGTTGAACATAGGCCTCCCCTAATTGGCGCAACTCCTTCCGGCCCTGGGCTTTCCGGTACTTATATATTAAAAAAAAAAATATGTTAAATGGCACTGAAATTAATTTTTCTACGTCAGCGAATAATCGATTGCTTTGCGACAGCTAGTTATACATTCATTATAATAATCATCATCATCACCAGCCCTTTTGATTATGATACAATAATTGTAACCGCTTACATAAAATAAAATAAAATATTATAGTTCAAATCTGCCCAATTTACACTACATATTGTATAAATAATTTCTAGAAATCTTCTTTATTCCAGACCAGTTTTTTATCCAGTGTAAGCACTGACGTGTGATGCAAGGCGATATGGCTTGTTACTGCAACGTGACACCACGCGACAGTGACATTCTTTTCATGGTAGACATCAGTGTTTACTACTGAACAAGCGACATATTGTGCTCGGTAATATGAACAGTGTTTTATAATGCTGGTAATATAACTCCTGTAATGCAGCCTTAAGACTAAATGCGTCAGTGGATCGCTAACGATACGTATGCTTGAACAAAACCTGCCGCGTGCTTCACCGTTGGTAGGGAAGTTTCACTTTTTCAGA